>JASDQU010014336.1:117276-135710 GCA_032191745.1 Picea mariana
CTTTCAAGAGAGAATGTAGGTAGAGAAATAAACACATACATGTCCAATGCTTACTGATGTTAGGGTTTTTCTTTCTTGTTTGTCCTATTTCATTTCAACATTAAATTAGGACTTTGGATTATTGTTTATTCATTTGAAGGTGCTTAAAAGTTGAATAAATTTTGATTAGGAAAAAACCCATTTATTTTTATTACTTGTCCTCTTTCATTTTGTTTATTTATTAGAAAATTTCATTCAACATTTAATTTTCAGCAATTTCCATTTCATTTCCAATAATTAGTTAGTTTTCTTTCAATATTTAATTTCAATTGAACACATTTCACACCTTAATTATATGCTTGTTTCATTTCACACATTTTATATTTAGAATCTTCCATCTAATTCGTTTTATGAAATCGATCCTCTACTATTTATATTTATAATTTTGTATTTGTAAAAATGCAATCATAACATAAATTTTCATGAAGGTGATACAATGGAACACCTAGATTCATATTTTACATGTATACCCATGCTTCAAGTATCTTCAAAAAGTACTTGTGATGTTACAGATATTTACTAGTTTCTAGAAGTTGTTGATCCAAAGAATGGTTACCTAGACTTGAACATTCACATTTACACCATGGATGATGTGAACTCCATAGGAATTGTTTTGAACTCAATAATTGTGAATGAAATTGTACTTTTGATTCAATTTGAATAAATTGTAAAACATAAAGTAATTGAGATAGATGCTAAAGATTGTGTTGTACAACAAAGCACTTTTCAGGTTAATTTATATAAAAAACATCCTATGTAAGCCTAAATAGAAAGGAAATATGTGTTTACATACAAGTATGGATGGAGGTTGGGTAGTTAAAATGAGAATCCAAACATAATATCTGCTAATGAAATATATCATGGGGTTCAAACTATTTTGAATGGTTTATAACCTAAGAAACAAACATCATCTATTGTGCACTACATGAGTATAAGAAAAGAGTTCAATCATAATTCTAGTTTAAAAGTAACATATTGGAGGCATAGGTAAACACATAGTTTGGATAAGGATATGAGAAAATTATACTTCAAATCCTTGAAGAAGACTCCATCTGAGGATAAAATGGAAACAATAAAAAAAATGTTTCAAAAATCTAGGGGTGAAAACAAAACAAATGCATCCACTTTCTTATTTGATGGAAACATTTTCGAAATTGATATTCATTGGTGGCATGAGGCCCATAATGAGTATCAATATATATTGATCAATAAGAATCGGTTGGTTGAATGATACCATTGGATGTAGCAATAAATCATTCAACCTTGCAAAATTAGAGTCAAATTCCATCGTTTCAAGTGAAGAAGTACATTTTATTATTATTGATAGGAAACACTTGATAGAAGATTCAAAGAAATAACAAAAAAATAAAGTTGTGGCATGATATATTTAGTCACCTAAATTTTGGTAAAATATGGCTATCATGTAGGATGGTACATATCTTCCCTCCAATTTATTACACTAAGAGTGTGTTGAGTGCACAACACACCCTAAAATTTTAGTATTTTTGGGTACCACCATTTTCCATTTTTGAGGATAATATCAATAATTGGAGGTTGGTGTTCTTTTACAAGAACTAACAGTTTTAGGTTTCCTTTTTTTCCTAAACCATATGCATCTTTGGGGAAATACATTTTTTTTAACTCATAATAATCAATTGGAACGTAAATGTTCCTATCAATCCCCGAAGTAAAGTGCATCGATGGTCAAATCAACGGTCAACAATTTTTTTTCTTGATAAGGTTTTTCCTGAAACACGAAAATAATATTTGTGGAATATTATCATTGGATTTTTTCTCGATTCTACTAATATCTCCTTTCTGCATGTCCAAAACTCTTCATAATATTCCCCTTTGATTGAATTTTGATTAATAGGACTTTAAAATGTTTCATGTCTAATTATATGAATGAATTGTCTCATAACATGTACAATTCCAACAAGAAGAGCCTCCACTTGGCAGTCTCAAAAAATGCCAAAAGGAAAAGGAAAAATATAGGGGAAGCATCCAGTCCAGTACCAAAACAAGAAAAAAAACTAGCAAGGAAATTATAATCAATAAGAAGGTTTCCCTTGAAGGTGTTTGTACAGCCACCAATATACAAATACATTGCGCCAACCACTAGAATTAAATTTCCCTTGCCTGGATGGAATGAATTATTCATAAAAATCAGGGACGAATATTACCCCAAGTCGGCATCACATAGTGACCTTGCTATTAGAGATATGGATGATAGGGTTTTCCCCAACATTTGTCATTCTTGTTTGCATATATTTGTAGTGGGGGCCCGATATTTCCTTGTATGGAAGCACTGGAATGGATTATCATCCATGATGATAGGAAGAAGTGTTTAATCAATGATGAGAACCGACAATTTGTACATACATTTCTTCCTATTGAGATAAGTAAATACTAAAATCATAACATTTCATAAACAACATGATGTAGGAAAAGTTGTGGTTAACTAGTGGAAAGAGGACAATAAATACTTCAACTAGTCCTTGTTAACGGGTAAATCGGTAAATGCAGACATAAACTGAGCTCCCTAGATCCACCTAGATCTAGAAAAAAACACAACAGGACATGGTACTTTCCCTAGACTCTAATCATCAAATCTACTACCGAACAAAAGACAAGAGACATACCTTTAAGTGTCGCTTCCTTATGTCTTTGTTGTTCCTGTTTCGCTCCGGTGCTCTTGTGATACTGATCCTGCAGTGAAACACAAACCAACCAAAGTGAAAGCAGTAAAGTACATTCAATGACAACCAATGCATATGATCAAGGAATTATGCAATAAAATAAAGATAATTCTGTGGGAAAGAAACAAGCCACTGTATTATATTAATAATAGGAAGAGAGATTACAACCAGATGCCTTGATGTCGTAAGGTTCCTTCCAACGATCCCTTGCTTCCCACACACTTCTTGCTCCAATGGATTATGAGACTATAGATATGATATCTATCTTGACAAAGCAAAGATCAAAGACACTCTAACTAAGATAATAATTCCAAGCCAAATTCAACTAATCTCAAAGGCTCAAGAACTTTCCAACCCAATCAAGCTAACTTTCTCCATGAGAGCTCCTCTCCTTTTATAAGCTGGAGAGGATAAGGTGAGGAGGTTAGCATGATCCCACTAAATCATGAAAGCGAGTAATATCCAAACTATTCGGAGGCCACCTCACCATAGAAGCTTCTCCTTCTAGAAGCATTGAGAAAATGCCCATTTTTCCCACGTACGAAAGCCACCGCGACCTAGATATAATGTAGCCTGCGGAAACTCCGTGTCCTATCTATAGTGCAGCCTACGGAAATCAGGCATTTCCGCACCCTAGCTATGGTTCAACCCACGAAAATCCTCCAAAATAGGGTTTTTACATAGGAAAACACAACTTCTTCTCTCAAGGAAAGTTCTTCTCCCTTCGTTCTTCAGGAATTCAGGCCATTGACCCTTCTGAAGGCAAAAAATAGGTTCACATCATTAACGATCATGGGGATGATGAAAATAATGTGTAACAGAGAGCCCCCCAAAGTATGAAGTTAGAACAAAGTGATAGCTGAAATACTTTGTCGAGTGTGTGTAGGGAACAAGGAACACATCGGTTGGAAACCTGTCAAAAAACAAGGAAACAAAGTACAATAATATATCATCACTGAGGTAGGCATTCCCATACTCATAATACAAATGAATCAAAGCATAAATTATGACATGCGAAGATCCATGTCAAGTAAGATAGGTCATGGCCACCAAACATACACCGTGGATCCATGCCATTATGACTCAAATCTGAACATAGCCACCAAAAATACATTGTGGATCTATGTGTTAAAGACTCAAATTTGAACATAGCCATGAGACATACAATGTGAATCTATGCAATAGTACAAACTAAATATACTCCAACGCAACCTAAATCTGTGAGAAAAGGTTTAGGGTCTTCATCTCCACCACTCTAAGTACGAATCTAACCATGCGAATACATGTGTTGAAGTTGAACATGATAGAAACCACTTGATTACCAGTCAATGATGAGAACCATTAACAAGTGCGAGGGAAATCACCATTAATGTCAATGACTCCCAAGGTACTCTAGTACAATCCAACGAATGTGAATTAATGAGCTGAATTTGAACACTCGATGGAATCTCCCGATTAAGAGTCAATAATGAAAACCCATTGTCGAAAGTGAGGAAACCTACCATCGAGGCATGCAGGTTCCAGGGTACCAATTGGTTTCTAAGTCTGATTCCTGGATATTGAGTTGAAGTTGACAAGAAAAGACTTGTCACAAGAAGGCCTTAATGTATCCTCCATCAATGACACGAAACAAGTAACAAGATTTGGTGGAGATCAGAGTAACAAGTGATTCAAGACTGACTCAGGGATGGCCGACATGATAGAAGGCTTAAGGAATGTAGAAATGGCCAATGCAATAGAAGGATTTCAGGGTTGAACTTCTCCTTTAACATATTGACGACACGACAACTGTATTGGAAACACTGACTCAACAATAGGGATCAGAGACCAATTTGTAATCTTATAAAGGATTGTGACCAAGAGACAAGCATATTTTCCAACCTAGACACAAAGCGAGTGAAAGGGTGTCATGTTCAAAGGTGACTCTTCGATGGAATACAGGTTTAGACACATTTCTTTCCCAATTCCCCCCCACCATTTCTGGCGAGTACCTCTTTATTTTTACGCAAGCTTGAGGAGGATAACATATGCTTGTAATGTAAGCTCATGTTTCAGACGAGTCCCTCAGATTATGTTTAACAAAACCTAAGAAGGAGTGGTTCGGTCCCATGTGGGTCTTTCGATGTTTGTTTAATGAGTCCAAAGATAGAAAACTTAGGGGTTTTTCATATTTTGAGAGTCTGAAAAACACTTAAAGAGAACTCTCTCAGTTCCTTTTTCGTAAAGTAATCTGAGGAGACCAAAAAACAGATAAATTATCGCTGAATAGACATTTTATTCAAATACTTTAATGAGCATGAAAAGAACAAGGTTGCTCAACAATATTTTCATTTTTAGAGAGTCTAAAAAGAGATTAAAGGGAACTCCAGTGGTTCCTTTTTCGTATAACCTTTACGAGTCTGAAAAAGTGATAAAAGTATACCCGGTTACATTTTCATTGATTTATGAGCATGCAAAAGAAAAAATACTAACCTCAGTAACTTATTCTCATTTATTTACGAGCATGAGAAAGAACAAAGACTAAGCTCGAGATTGTTTTCATTTTTACGCAAGCTTTAAAACAAAAAAAAACTGTTCTTGGGATAGATTTTATTTTTTACACAAGCTTAAAAACTAAACAAAACTATGCTTGGACCTGGTTTCATTTTTACACAAGTTTGAACCAGAGGAAACTATGCTTGAGGTAGGTGGTTTCATTTTTACACAAGATTGAACCAAAGTAAAAACTATGTTTGTGACTTCCCAATGCATGGTCGGTACTTATCCCCCAGCTTAAGAAACTAGCAACTCTACTTCAGCATGAAGTCCAGAGGTTGAAAATACCGCCCCCCAAGCTTCGTTTCATCCAACAACATAGGTGGATGAAATGAAACTTCAAATTCTAGATGAAGGACTTGACTCAAAAAGAGAGAGGGAAAACTATTTAATTTTTTAACGAGCTTGACACAGGAGAAGAACTATGCTCATAACCTATGTTTCATTTTTTAACGAGGTTTCCACAGAGACGCAAAAAACTATCTTCATAACTGGTTTCATTTTTTAACGAGCTTGAAATCAGAAAACCACGCTCAAAGATGGTTTTATTTTTTAATGAGCTTGAAATAAGAAAAGCATGCTCATCCTCTTCTTGATCATGGCTTCCAAGAGGACAATGCTCTAGAAGGACACCATGTCAAAGGACAAAACTCGGTCATTACTTCCAAGACATCTTCACTAGACGGAAGAAACACACTCTTGAAGGAACACATGTCGAGGGTCATGATAGGGGTAAAGAGATCAAGCTCTAAAATCCCGATCGAAGAGGTCACCATGTCAACTACTGGATCCAAATCATTAGAAGCTGGAGTCATGGGAGACAAAGCCACATAACTAACATGTGGCGAGGGTGATACCGGTTCCATATAAGAACCACTAAGGGAGGTAATCCAATCAGGACCAATGAAGGAAAGTTGATCAATAGTCACCATTCTTCCATCGTGCGGGAAAGATATCACATAGAAAAGAGTGGACACAATAGCTTTCATGGCATAGACATAATCTTGCCCAAGGAGTAAAGAAAACTCTAAGGGGTCTTGGACTACCATGACATCAATAAAGATAATTTTCCCTCCCAAAGTTATAGGAAACCGAGGAAGGGTCCCTAAAGGTTGATTGGTTCTTCTATTAAAAGCTAACAGATTCTGCATGACTGGGGCAAGTTGAGGACAACTCAAAGCTTGCCAAGCAAAAGAGGACAAAATGCTAATGGAAGTACCTTCATCCATCAGTGTCTGAGGAATGTTCTGACCACAAACCTGCACTATGATCTGGAAAGGAATGTGAGAGGGAAGACGAGGTCCAGTTATCAGACCCCAATCAAAACGGAAGGCCTCATTACTTGGAGGGGGTTCTACGGGAGAATGAGGAATACCCCCCAACATGGTAGAGTCTGTATCAACTAGAAAAACGTGGCTAGTATTAGGTTTACTCTCGAGCGGGAGAGTAGGATCGACTGATAATGACATCAAATTGACCACTTGGGTTTCATTCTCCAAGGGGAGAATGGGGTTGACGGGTGGAAACAGATCGACCACTTGGGTTTCACTCTCTAACAGGAGAGTGGGATTGATCGAGGATGGGATCAAATCAAACACTTGGGTTTCACTCTCTAACGAGAGAGTGGGATAGACTGATGATGGGATTGGATCGACCACTTTTTCAATTGGTTCAACTAAGGACGTGGCCAAGTTGACGACATGATCAACCGGATTGACCGACGAAGGGGCCAGATTAATCATTCCATCAACTACATGTGGGTCAAGCGTAAGCTTGCGATAAGTAGATGGAAGTTGAGGCTATGAAACAATCATGTATTCTAGGAATTTTTAGGCTTCTTCGATATGATTGAAAAGATGAGTTAGATGACGCCCTTTGCATAACATACATGGGAACTTGGCTCTACTTTTCTTCTTCACAACTATATCGTGACTAGTTGACGACAGGTCATCAGCATGTTGTTTAGAGGCTAATGACAAGGCCTAGCGAGGGTGTGTAGACCATGCTTCTATAACCTTGGATAGACCAGGGAAATCCTTAAGAACATGGCTACCCTTGCAAAACCTGCAAGGGTACTTGGGCTTACGGGTTGTTTGGGTGTTCTTGGCATCATCAACACTCCCAGAATGATTAATAGTAACTGTTTTCTTTCCAACATGTTTGGCAGTGGTTGGAAGTGTGGATCCTTGCTTATTTTTCTTCTTCTTATTCTTCCTTTTCTTGTTCTTCTTATTCACCGAGTTACTAGCCCAAGAGCTTTCACTCGGCAAAGAAGATGAAATGGAAGAAGACCTTGCAAGTGAAGAAGGCGAAGAAGATCTTACTGGTGAAGAAGGTGAAGGATCAACATGAGTTTGATGTTCTTGGGGGAAGGTGCTTACGACCGAAGCACTTACTGCATTCGAGATTACCTAGGTAGAAAACAACCATACTGGTAATCCAATTGCGAGACCCGGAAGGCTCAAAGTAGCGATGTGAGGAGGACCAATGTTTCCATAAGAAGAAAAAGAAAAAGGTTCCCCTAGAGTAGGGGTTCCTTCATTGGTCATTTCGGGAACTGACGCCATAAAAAAAAAAATCCAATCTAGAGTCCTCTAGGGAAAACAAACAACACACGCTAAAAATCTAGGAAGAAAACAAACAAACAAAACCTTCTCACAATGAGAACACTAGTTGGTGATGACATCCAACGTCGCGGGAAAAAAGTAAGAAGGGGATGAGATAGAGAGGGTGGAAATTTATGTTGACGACCTTCTTAACGGACTTACACCCTGGTGCAAGATCCCACACATAAACGCAGGTATACCCTCCAAGGAGCTCGAGTGAGTTTGGCCAACGTCGATTCTAGGTACTGTGAAGACTTGCCCCTCCACAGTCATTTTGTGTGAGATCCTAAGAATATAGGCCACTAAGGTTACCAACTACTACAGTGACTCCTCGGGAAACAGTCGACAGTTTGATCCATGCACAAAGGCAAGGTATCTAGCCCGAAATCAACTTGAAAGGCTTCCACTCATCCTTGTGGGTATACCTTCAAGCGACACCCATAATACATGCAATCTCTATACCAAGACCAACAAAGCAGGGTGAGTAACTCTGCCAGTCTCAATGTGACCTCGTGATTGACCCTTGTGTTAGAAGGGCTTCCCAAGACAAAATGTAATAAGTGGATTTCACCGCTCCCTAACACAAGATTCTATGTTTGTTTGCAGCTTTGGAAAGTTATCTTTCACACCTATTCCAAAGCCCTACAACTAATCTAATGTAGGTTTGCTACCAAAAATTATAAAAATGTCTAATCAATTTTTATAAGCACTTTATTTTTAAGGCTGTTGTTACTCAAAAGGAATATGGCATGGACAATGTGGTGTTTTGATTGACTCGAAAGTTATGCAAAGAGATGAATATGCTGTCTTTTCATTTCGATGAAAGTTATTCTATGAGAAGAAAGAAAAATTTATCATTCCCATATGCACAATGTACCAAAATATTAAAACTCATCAATATCAATATTTTCAAGAAATGAGACAAAGGTACTGTACACCAATACACGATTCATGCCCCCCCCATGATTTAAGACCAAGAATCATGCAATTTCACTGCTTCAAACGCAAGGATGTCCCCAAAATAATGCAAAGCAAGATTTTTTTTTTTTTTCAAATATAGCTAAAAGCAATAGCGAATCGACATGAAACAAAGCAACCCAAACAATTTCCTCTTTTAACATGAACTATTCAACAAAAGAAAAAGAAATTCTTTCATCAAACAATTCTAAAGAAAAGACAGTGCTTTGTAACTGAAATACACTCAAAGAAAGAGACTAAATCTTTCAAAAGAAAACAAAGCAAAGATGTCTAAACGTAGTCTCAAAGCTGTCAAGTAGACTGTAAACAGATCCAACAAATCAACCCATAACCATATCACAAATATGGGTAGGGAAAACCACCAAATACAAATTCTTTCACAATTTCTGCAGGCTGGAAGACTATCATAGTGCGGAAATCACTAATTTATGTGGGCCATATATGGGTAGGGCATGATGTTTCCACACTGGTATAAATAGGTAGGGCATGGAAATCATAAGTCGCCGCACTGCCCCTTAAAGCAAGGTGCAAAAATCAAGCAATAAATGGAAAAAATTAAAAATTAAGAAGGTTTTCCAGTGAAGTTAAATAGTCAGAGAGTCAAGATGGATCTCCCAATGACTCAGAAAGAAGAAACCAAGTAATCAAAGAAAGAAAACAAGGAAAAATAGGAAAACATTCCATTCCCCAATGGACTCGCCAATTTTGTTAACGGGTAAATCAATAAATGCAGACATAAACTGATCTCCCTAAATCCACGTAGATCTAGAACAAAACAGGACAGGACATGGCATTTGCCCTAGTCTCTAATAATCGAATCTACTATCGAACAAAAGACGAGAGGCATACCTTTAAGTGTCTCTTCCTTATGTCTTTGTTGTTCCTGTTTCGCTCCAGTGCTCTTGTGATACTAATCCTGCAGTGAAACACAAACCAACCAAAGTGAAAGCAGTAAAGTATATTCAATGACAACCTATGCATATGATCAAGGAATTATGCAATAAAATAAAGATAATTCTATGGGAAAGAAACATGCCACTGTATTATAGTAATAATAGGAAGAGATATTACAACTGGATGCCTTGATGTCGTAAGGTTCCTTCCAATGATCTGTTGCTTCCCACACACTTCTTGCTCCAATGGATTCTGAGACTATAGATCTGATATCTATCTTGACAAAGAAAAGCTCAAATCCACTCTAACTAAGATAATAATTCCAAGCCAAATTCAACTAATATCAAAGGCTCAAGAACTTTCCAACCCAATCAAGCTAACTTTCTCCATGAGAGCTCCTCTCCTTTTATAAGTTGAAGAGGATAAAGTGAGGAGGTTAGGATGATCCCATGAAATCATGAAAGCGAGTAAGATCCAAACCATTTGGAGGCCACCTCACCATAGAAGCTTATCCTTCTAGAAGCATCGATAAAATGCCCATTTTTCCCACGTACAAAGGTCGCTGCGACCTAGCTATAGTGAAACATGCAGAAACTTCGTGCCCTAGCTATAGTGCAGTCTGCGGAAATTAGGCATTTCCGCACCCTAGCTATGGTGTAGCCCACAAAAATCCTCCAAAATAGGGTTTTTACAGAGGAAAACACAACTTCTTCTCTCAAGGAAAGTTCTTCTCCCTTCTTTGTTCAGGAATTCAGGCCACTAACCCTTCTGAAGGCAACATATAGATTTACATCATTAATGATCATGGGGATGACGAAAATAATGTGTAACAGTCCTTAGGGTGGTACAATGTGATAGGTTTATGGGAACCGTATATGTACAACATGATCATTATATGCCAATTATATGGAGAAAATAACTTCTCATGGTATACCGAGGCATGGGTTCCATTGGATAATATAGTGTCCACTACATGAAATATGTTTAATTACGGAGCTATTATCACTAGGAAGCTCATTAGAATAATTGAGAAAGATCAAAACCTTAATCCATGTGAGGTTCCTTCATTGTATATGGACTCTTATTTGTTGGAGGTCATATGCTCCTGAAATGTTTTTATTGAGATGAACTTAAGTTGACACATTTCAATTCAGTTAGACGTCCACACTTCTAGATCTTAAAATAGAAGAAAATATTTTAAATACGAGGCTAACTAAATATTACAAAATATTTGAACATCTATCTTTCTTCTGGAAACTTGATCGCTTGCTAGTTGTTTGAAGGATTATATCTCCATTTTTTTCTCATAGATGCATTTGTCTTCTGTTGGTCCTTGTATTGAGTGTGCAAATTTAATAATGAAACTACGAACTTGTGGGGATCTGTATTAAAATTTAACTCAAAGTTAAAATCCTTTTTATGTACCAATGGTAAATTCTTTTGAACTCTGACTGAAACCTGTTGAGTAATATGACACTGTAAATTGTGCTTAACTAGGAAATGGTTTAAAATATGCAAATTAACTTGAGGAATTTGTTGAATTTCAAATTTATCCTTTTCTCTGTTGTTCTTCAACACTTCTCTCTTCTCATTTACATTAAGAGTCCCAATTATTGAATGGACATCACCAAGGTCAATCTCATCCATTTCTACATATACAACGAGTAGGGAATTTAAACATGTTGCTTTTGTTTCTTTGGCCAATATTTTAATTTCTTCCAGGTTGTTTTCCCAGGTCTTTATTGCCATTTCACTCTTTAACTATTCCAACTCTGTAAATTGAGTAATTCCTAGTATATTTATATTTTGATTCCACATCATCAATTCCTGAAACTTAGATTTTTTATTGACCAACTGTTTTTCTTTATCAATAATGATTTGTAATGAATAATTGATGATAATATATTATTTTTGAATACTTTCCAAAATTTCATAGAAAGTATCTTGGGTTGACTGTAATCCATCATTAAACTCTAGGGATTGTTTCTTAAAACAAGGAATATCAATAATTTCATTTTCAACCTTTTTGATCTGATATTTTAAATGAAGAAGTAATGCATCTTTCCGGGACAAAGTATTTTTCAACGTTTGTTGATCTTGAAGACTTTTTCTTAGTTTTTCCTTTAGTTGTTTGATCCGTTGTTGATGACTTTGTCGAACTTGAACTAGTTCATAATTAACTCTCTCCCTAATAATTACCTCTATTTGTTTCAAATTGTTTTTTCAATTGTTCAATTAAAATATTTTGTTGATCAATCATTTCTCTTAAATTTTCTACATGCCACAAGTTTGTTGTTGCAAAGGCTCCCAAAGAATCAACTACATGTTTTGCAAATTTAGGGTCACTCTGTCCCTGACCATGAAATATCATCCTCTTCCTTTTGGTGATTATACCTCCTTTATTATGAATTTATCTCTACACAATAGCTTTCCTCTTTTTACTAAAGAAGAAATAATATGAAGGAATTTCTATTGGCTTAGTGGAAGTGAGATACTTAACATTTACTAACTATGTTTCGTGTACCCAAAAGCTTGATGCAAGAGGAGTTAAATATGGTATGGGGGATGCAAGTGCAATAGATTCCCCTTGAGTAGTAACATCCTTTAAAGGAGTTTCAATGTTTGAAGTCATCTGAGGAAAAATATGTCCATGCTTCATAAAATCTTCAAACATTGCCAATGTTTCTTGTAAGGTCTTACCCGATAGAGTTGGTTCTGTCATTGTTTTTCCTTGGATAATGTCTCTGTGCTATGGGTAAATTATCCCTAAAATGGGTCTAAGGAATAGGCAGAGAGATGACTCCCTTAAAATACTACCTTATCTCTGATATACCCCAAAAAATTCTAGACTAAGTGATAAGAGAAAGAAAGAAGAGAAAGTTACTGAGTGCACCTTGAATCCTTACGGTTGATGTAGACCTCTTCCACTTTATTTTGTCTCTTAGATCACAGATATCCTCCCAAAGCTGACCTGCAAGGAGTTAAGAATACAACACAACAACATATACAATCTCTAGTAATCACTTAAAATCCTAAATATAAATGGAAATGATTAAAATAGACAATAACATGTGCACATAGGGTTTTGGGACAAAGATAATCTTTTTTATTCAATTACAATATGAAAGGTTACAACCTTTTCTTGTGAACACCGCTCTACGAACCAAGTCTGGGCTCATTTGTCGTAGCTCCAAGTGCATCAATCCCACATAAAATTCTCACAACCAACATGCCATCAAGGGAAGGAGGAAGGATTGGATAGGGAGAATGGTTGTGAGGGAAAGTTAAGGCTAAAACTCAGAGCAAGATGCAAAACTTGGGCAATGAGAGGGAAATGATTTTGGAAGATTTTTCTTATTCTCTTGTTTAGATGTCTAAATGACTCCCCGAGACCTATTTTTATATAATAAAAAGATAGTTATTCAGTTTGGGGATGAGCTACAAGGGGTAAAATAGTTAGGAAACTCTCCATAGCCCGTAAAATATGCTGAAATATGTGCAATTTTATATTTTTTGCAACTTTTGTAGGTAAACGCGAGATACTTAGCATGAAACAAGTGTATCTATGTGGGCTAACTAGTATGAAACACACATCTGTACGTAGGATATTAGTGCAACAGGGTGTGTACATTATCCAAAAAGTGGGTTTTTATAAGGAAAACTTAGCAGTATGTTTGGAAAAGTATGAAAATGGATGGGACAATGTCTTGGATGCATAGATGTGGAATTTTTGGACTATAACAGATTCCCCCTAATGTGTGAGGTCAGAAGAAAACATGATGGCCTAAATACATTACAACATCTTTTACATAGTGGGAAGGGACGAAGTTAAGTGAGCCCAAGACGAGTGTTCGTGAGTGTGTCATCTGCAAAATAATGATAATCTCTCTGAGGTGGACATACCCATGCTCGGGATAAATTTAGCATGGCTGCCAATAAAGTACAATGCATATCCATGTCATATATAATAATTATGACCATGAGACAAATATGAAATTCTATATAAAGTGTAGCCACGAACAATACACATCGTATCCGCATCTCAAAATAATCTGAAAATATACAAGTACAATGTGATATGCATCCTTAGGAAGCATCAATGCCTGTGGCTGGAGATGATGACTTCATAGCTCGAGCAACAAATTCAAGATCTTCAAAACTCAGGTAGGAGTACAATAGGAGTGTAAGACTCACTACTCTGAGGTCTTTGACATGTCGTCGAGGAAAGACTGGAGGACCTCGATCATCAAACAAATAACTTCATTGATTCCAAATCTGAATTTGACTGGACTCTCGGGATGGACGACTCATGAAGGTCAAGAGATCAACTACAAAATGGCTGACTTAGGATGGAAAAAAATTCCCTTGGAGAAAATAACGATAAAATGATGAGACTCAAGAAACATATTATTGACATAAGTATGTGATACAAGAGGCACCACAAACTCTCCATATGTTTGGAAGAGTATCCAAACAGAGGAGGACACAACTCTATGTAACTAGAACAGCTTCCTAAGGCCAGACTAGATCCCAATGCTTGCAAAACAAACAGAAGGATGTTCTTTGTCCAAAGGAAACTATATTGATTCCGATAAGAGAGAATGTATATCCCATCCCCTCTTTTTGGAATATTTGATTTTTTTGTCTTTTTCAAATTTTTAACGAGATTGAAAAAGAATAAAATAATGATACGTTACAAAGAAGGAATAAGTGTCACCGTAACGAAAACTAGCTCCACGCACATGGAACATATTGATGTTCAATGAAAAAGAACATGTGTAAGATAAGGACACTCAGGAAAATTCCCCCAAGGGTAAAGGTATCAGATCACAAGGGAAAACAAGCTACAAGGATTTCACCTAAGGAATGATTTAAAGGTTTAGTAATAACAACATGAAGTCAGAATTAGGCCAAAGAGGTAGGGATGAGACATGCGATGCAATTACAACATGACACAACAATACTCCTTCCATGTGAATTTTTATGAGCCCAGAGAAGGTAAGCTCAGTGGTTTTCCATGTTTAGAGAGTTTGAAAAACACTGAAAAAGTCTCCAAAGTGATATTTTTTGTAAAGTTAGTCTCCAGGGTCTGAAAAAGAATAAAATCATACCAAGGAGAAATACTCTGGTCACTAGGGCCAGAGTATTCCTTTTTTCATGATTAGTCCAGTCAGTCTGGAAAAGGGTTAAACTTATATCGAAAGGAAGTCTCCTCAAAACCTTTTTAACGAGTCTGACAGAGACAAGATCACTTGGATATCTTTTCAATTTTAAGGAGTCTGAAAAGAGATTAACTATGGAATCACCACCTTTTTCATAATTTTAGTCCCCTGAGCCTGAAAAAGATAAAACATAACTTAGAAGAACTCTCCTAGTGAGACATGTATCCCGAGGAATACCTTTTTCCTAGGTAACATATTGGCCAAAAAAAATGGTTAAACTTATGCCTAATAGATATTCCTTCTCGACGAATTAATGAGTGTGAAAGAAACAAGGTCACTTGACAATATTTTCATGTTTAGGGAGTTTGAAAAGAGCTTAACTATGGACTCCAAGGGGGTTCCTTTTCATAGATAATATCCAACGCCCGAAAAAGAGATAAACCAAAACCATGGAGAATGGATCTTTTTCAGAAATTTAGTCCCTCATGGATGAAAAAGGGTTAAACTTACGCCCGAGAATACTCTCCTAGCAAACCGAAGCTCCTAGGGCATACCTTTTTCATAAAAATAGCCATCCAAACCGAAAAGGGGTAAACTATCATCGGACAGAAGTACCTTCAAATTTTAGTTTGACGAGCGTCAAGGGAAATGAGATCGCTCAAAAGTATTTTCAATTTAGAGAGTCTGAAAAGGGATTAAGGGGGCTTCTTTTCTTAAATAATCCGAACGAGACCAAAAAGAAAAAATAAATTCTCATTAGATGTCACTTTCATAGTTTAAGTGAGCTTGAAAGAAAACAAACCATGCTCTTAGGGAGTTCCTTGGGTATATTGCAGAAAACGATGAAGAAGAATAAGGATTCAACACACAGTCATGGCGGGACTAAAAGGACTCCCAAGCCTATAGAAAATTCATAGCATGGATTCCAAAATGACACAAAGGATCTAGCTAGAGAATCCATGTAGAGGGAGGCTCTACCACCTAATTATGACACTTCTAAAGAAGCATAGAAATTTCCATGTCACACTTCAGTGGGATCGATCCTATGGAAAAGCAGAAAAATTCAACGAAATGAAAGATGCAAGGCGATGAGGACCTAACCTATATGCAAGTGTCGAAAAATAAAACTTCACCAAAGGATGATGTGAGTGTAACCCATCTCATAAAAACACCAAACCAAAAGAAAACATTCATAAGAATGACCCAAATATCACCCAAAAAGAAACCCAAGCACCCACCAAGCCATGAATAGGGAAAAACGAGACTAAAATGGGGCAAAAAGAGAAAAAAAGTCTATAAAAATGGGTAGACAACTTATTTTAACCATTGTAAATTGGAAAATCACCAAAAAGTAAAAAATGTTGGACACACCTATCACACTTAGAGTGGGGGTGAATGAGTGTGGGGCTCTTTTTCCCAAAACTTCCCTCTTCCACAAAAAATTCTTAGTTAACATTCAACATTTATTCATTACCCATTGATTTCATTTACAACCAGTTAGATGAGAACATATATTAGAAATATATATCAATAATATATCATCAACAATTCATCACCACAAGGAACACAAAGAACACAAGATGTATGTACAGTTTTTATTTTTATTATGGACAACAATCCGGGGGTTTATCAACAACAACTGAATAAAGTACTACTGTACAAGAGCACCAGCTCTATAATGTAAGATTCATCTTACACCCTCAGAACCAATTGAGATGAGGCAACAATCCTCAACATATATCAATATGTCAACAGGTACGTGACCTGTCAGTAGTGTAGCAGGGGTGTGCATGCGCCCTGGCTCACTACAGCCCGCATATGCCCACGACCAATGTATACAACAACCTCTGTATACCTTTTTAGTTGTTAGGGTTTGTCCTTCAATATCAAATCAGATTCTCTGCAATCAATATATCATTCTCTTCTGTCTCTGACTATCCAATCTGACCACCAACCAGTCACAACACATCCAAGCTCTCCAATATCTTGTTAATGCTCCACAACAAATCAATATGAATTATATCTCAATCATGTATAAACAACTATTATACCATAGCAATCATGTCACCACTGAATCACAAGAGTACTGATCCCTCTATCAACCAAATCATCCAAACTGAACCATATCATAGAAGCCATACCAAGAATTCCCTAAGAATTCACAACACATCAAACAATAATATCCATCAAGACAATAATGTAACCATACCGGTGTCTCAGTGATAGATCTGAGCCCATAGAATGTAGATCTGGAACCTGCCTCATCATCCAAGAGCTTGGCATGAGCTCAAACACAAGTCTTCATCATTCCATCCACTGTACGTGCCCTGTCCTCATACGGCCCGCATGTGTACAGGCCCTAGCCCATTACAGCCCGTGTATACCTCAAAAACTAGGGTTTCTGAAGCTCTAAGACTTTTTCCGTCAAGATCTCCGACATTGCCGAAACTTTGATGCATCTATGAGATCCTCCTCTTTCTTTCTTCCTCAGAATAGATCTTCAATCATGCTCAAGAGATCCACACCAATAAGATGTTCTCACAAGAATCTCTCTATCAATACTCCAAATGATATTCAAAAGAAGCTCTCCATTGATCCACACAAAGGATGTTATCTATAAGAGACTATAGCTATCTTATTTATACTTTCATCCTCTAGGTCACTTCACCCATTTTTAGGTCACTTAACCCATTTTTCTTGTTTTAGGGTTAACCACTTTCCATAAATAGAAGGTTCTCCAATATTTTATCATTTAAATATTCCTTTTTTATTTTGTCACTTATTTATCATTTAAATAATGATTTCTTCTTTTAGATCACTTTGACTTCTTTGACCTTGGTGGCTTTAAGTCTTCATATGGGGGTCCTCCAACTTCATAAGGACATAAGTCTCAAGCTTTGAGGAGTTATGTGACATTCCACATACCATCGGAAATGGCATGGCAAGAACTATCCATCTAGGATAGTTTCACCAACAACTTCATTGATCTTCAACTCATTATTTCACATACAAGCATGGGTCCTCCAACCGTTCTTCTAGGATAACTCAATCCACAAAGTGTCTTCCCATGAGGGTTTTCACCATAAGGGGACCACTTTGGATTTCATCCATTTTTGCACCTTATCAATCATGATAATACAATAATGGGTCATATTTTCATAAAAAAAACTATGCATCATCATGTATCAATGACAACTCATTGATCTATCTTCATCTATGCATCATATCAATGATCCATCTTTATCATTTGGTTTCCACTTTGACATCTATCATTCTCATCAAGGATAATACATATATATTTTTCATCAAATATCAATCAATCAATTACTTGACATCAATCAATGACATCAATCAATCAAACCATTTGGATCAATGACACATGATCCAACAATCTCTCAAATAATCAAACCATTGGCATTAATGACAACATGATCCAACAATCTCCCCCTTTTGCATTGATGGGAATACCAACATGGATGTCAACACCAATTACCAATTATTTATGTCAACATGTAGATAAG
>JASDQU010014337.1:0-11705 GCA_032191745.1 Picea mariana
AACATATCATTAAACTTGATATCCACGTACCAATATCCTTTAATCAAAACTTACATGTAAGAATTAAATCATATAACATTTGTCATTAACAACATAACAATAATCATTCATAGTATTTACACATGTAGGTCCACATGTCCATAATTCGAAGTGCCAATGTTAATTAATGTTTCACAGATAATACGAAAAATGAAAATACAATTAGACCACAAGTAAATTTAGTTGCCTAGGTCAAAATGGGGCATTATAATAAGATCCATTATTCCTCTCTTGTTGATCTTGACACCAAATTCCAAATGCATTCAGTGGCTCACGCACACTTATTCTATCTTTTGGAGTCTTGGCCTTATCCTAGTCCACAACATGTATCAAAACCCCTACAATATCTTAAGAGCACCATTGATGAAATTCATTTTCAATAGTGCTATGTAGTGACAAAACAAGGAGGATTTGAAGGAGAAAGGGTAAAGATATCATCATCTAATATGGATCCAAGTAGGATTATGTTCCCAATATCTTTGCACCTTAAATCTTTGGGCTCRCTTATTTTATTGTTTTTAGCCTTTTAGTGTGATTATATTTAGAATGTACTTCATGTGGTGTGGAAACAAAAGATATAATATSTAAAGCTCTCCTTAGGAATACACATTCCTCAACTTATTTAGGTGGGGGCTTTTGGAATGTCTTTTTTTTTCAATTCTCTTTTAGCCTTATTATTTTCCTTCTTTATTWTGTCTCATTGGCTTCAATGCCACCATTCTCTACCAATATAGAGGTAGTATTTCTTGCATCTTCTATCTTTTTCCATATAGAATTGGTCATCTACTTCCTTGCCACCTGATTTRGTGACTTGGCAGTTTTCCCATCACAATTGGCCTTTTGTCAAATCCCATTTTTCTGATCACCTCATCAAGTGAATTAGCTCATTTTCCATCTAATTTTGTTTTTTGTTGAACTATACTTGGTGGCTTAAGACACCTTTCACATCTCAATTGGGATTTTTCCAAATCCTTCTTGCCTTAGCATATGTCCTACTCCAATAGACTTTGCTTGCATTTAGAATATCACAACACTATTGACCCATGATGTCATTGTCTTGACTTGATATTTCAACCTATTATAGTTTTCCCTATTGCAACTCTTTTCCAACCCTTTTTTTAATTGTGTTGACACCTTGACCACTTACCATTTTTTTGTTAGAACACAATATGCCTATTGTTTGCCTACTTGTCATTTCATTTAACTAATGTTGCACCCACCCTTTTGATCTCACATTAGTGGTATCCACCAACCACTTACCCACATTTCACCTTAACATTGTGATTTGGCATCCCACCGAGGCTCCAATTGCATATGTAACTATACAACACCCCAAGGATTCAAAAAAGGACCAATAAAACATTCAATACAAATACAAGATTGAAGGATGAATGCAATTCTACCAAAGTGAAATGGGAATGCAATGGCAAGGACTTTTRTGCTTGGTTCAATAATCATGCACCATTAGGAATAAGAGAAATCATCAACTCAAACCTCCCATGGGGGAAGCATAGCTCAAACTCCATATTAAACAACCAATAGTTTTGTTCATTATGTTGATAGCTAGACAACCACCTCCTCCTATTTTGTTAAAGCATGGTATACTTATCATTTGCCCACTTGCCATTTAATTTAGTAAATTTTGTGCTCAATCCCACATTAGTGTCCCACCAATTACTTTCCCATGTACCTATACAAGACCATGGGAATAGATAAAAGACCAAAAAAACATTCAACATGGATACAAAGGTTGAAGGATGAATGGAATCCTATTAAAGTGCAATGAAAATATAATGGCTAGGACTTGTGTGCTTCGTCTAATAATCTTGCAACATTAGGAATAAGAGAGATGATCAACTCAAACTTCTCATAGGAGAAGCATAACTCACACTTTGCAGGAAGCAACACTTAATATTCATCATCATTCCCTTAATGAGAATGGCTCATTTTATGCCTTCACTACCATCCATCTTTTGAAACACATTGTGCACTATAATCACCATCTAAATGGACAAATGTAGAAGAGGAACTAGGGTCAACGCACATGAACTAATGCGCTCTATACAAAAGCACAATCCCATCCCTCTTCCTTTACTATACCTTTTTTTCCAACGTCTCGATACACACAATAATCATTATACATGTGAACTCAATAAGTAAACAATTTCTCCCATTAATTGAGAGGCATGTAGATGAGGCTCATTATAAACCTGGTGGGGCCACATAGGGGACTTATGAGGAAATAGTCAATTAGTCATCCAACTCTTAGGGTACAATACAATTACTAAAAATACCATGGCCAAAACATAGATTTAAGGGTATTTAATAGTATTTAAACCCAACACTAGCTAATGGCAATTCATGTGATGAGCACAAGGCTAATCAAACTTGTCCTTATGCACATGTCCTTATCCCTATTACAAAAGCATCCAACCATGTCCTTATCCATGTTAAGGAAACACCCAACCATTTCCTTAAATTGGCCTTTACTTTTACTTTATGGCAAACCCATAAACATGTAATTTCCAACTATAAACAGACCATAAAATATATATTTTCATTCAACAATTTCAAGTAAAATTGTACCTAGTTGGTGATTCATCAAGATAATGCACTGTGATAAAGCAACATCCATTAAAAAAAACAAATAATAGCCCCATACTTTGTTATAAATTAGATTAAGATAGAGAACTAAGCATGCAAATCAACCATTTTACAAGCACAAGAACCATGACAAAGCCATACCAAATTCATTTTCAAAAATTATCATACTTGGGTATAACCCTAGTTCTATGATGAATAAACCCAAAAGAGGATGGGCTTGTTTAGTCTCCAAACGTACCACCCAACTACAAATAATTCATTGATTTCCTTCAAAAGGATTTTCCCAAAATCTTCACCTACAATAAAAGTTATCAACTTTAAACTTAGTGATTTACCTCTATAATAGAGATACAACAATCCAATCTACACCTTATTTGGAAACCTTCACAACATGGGTTAATGGAAGAGTGATGATACCTTAAATAGGAAGAATTCTTCTACTCGATTGCCAAATTACATGGGTTTAAGGGCTCAACATGCTAATCTTTTATTCATTCTTTTGATTTTCCTTTGAAATAGGATAGAACTAGTGATAATGTTAGCCATTGGATCAATGAGATCTCTCTCAATGGCTCCAAGGCCCACTCATACCCAAGAGAGAGGGTAATTTGAAGGGTTTTCTTCCTTATTCATTTTTCTTAGTCTTTAGTTGGTCTTCCATCTTCATAGCTTAATTATAATTATTGAGCAAAACCATTATTTTGAATATAATTAGTAATATTTCATTAACAATTAGCAATTATAATAGTCTATTAATATCACTAGGAATAATTAAATACTTCCTTAATAATTTGTTTTATTTAAAAAATCACAATGAGCATAATATGTGATATTTACAGGCCCACTCATACCCAAGAGAGAGGGTTATTTGAAGGGTTTTCTTCCTTATTCATTTTTCTTAGTCTTTAGTTGGTCTTCCATCTTCATAGCTTAATTATATATATTGAGCAAAACCATTATTTTGAATATAATTAGTAATATTTGATTAACAATTAGCAATTATAATAGTCTATTAATATCACTAGGAATAATTAAATACTTCCTTAATAATTTGTTTTATTTAAAAAATCACAATGAGCATAATATGTGATATTTACAAACTTATAGTATGTTGCATAATGATTTGCATAACTAAATATAACTAACTCTTTATATCTGTCATCCTACATAGCATCTCATGGTATGATCATATTAGATGATTGGAGATTGCAAAGAGAGCATAAGTTCAAGTTTTTCACTAAGAAAACTTTTTGATTTTGGATTTCTTAAAATAACTTTTAAGATGATCCAATGCACTTAATTGTCCTACAATATACTGGTTAATGGTATTGCTAGAAAAAAGAAAAATATACTCATTATTAATGTTATTTCAAGAGAAAAAGGAAAAATCAAATTAGGAAAAATCAAAATATCTAAACACAAGTATTTCATTTAAATAAATGAGATCAATATAAATTTTAAAATAGCCTTAAAAAATATTATATAAACAAAACTTATTAAAAACATAATTCTATGTTGAAAAAAAGATACCGAACATATAAAAGTTTAATTTACTTAACATATTCTGAACATTAAAAAAAAAAATTAGTATATAAACAAAGCTTATTAAAAATCATAATCCTATGTTGAAAAAAAGACGCCGAATATATAAAAGTTTAATTTACTAAACATATTCTGAACATAGAGAAATTCAATTTACTAAACATATTCTCAGAAGTTTAACTTACTAAACATATTCTCGTTTTAAAATAAAGGTATCTCCTTCAAAAGCCGTCAAAACATAGAATGAAATAATACCTATATCAGCCCTCTTAAAATCCTCAACTACTTCTAGATAATAGCATTCATTTTTACTTTCCATTATTCATCAGAAATGCGCACAACCTGCTTTCCAATGTTTTTACCTTCAAACAATCCAACAAACGCAGCTGGTGCATTCTCCAAGCCATCAGCAATATCTTCAATATAAATTATTTTTCCTTCCTTTACGTAACCCCTTACCTTCTCCACAAACTGAGGGTACGTCTCCCAATAATCAGGGATAATGAAGCCTTCTATCCTTAGGCGCTTGCTTATCACATACATTAAGTTTCTTATACCTTGGCCTTGCTCCAGATTATACTGTGAGATCATCCCACAAGCGGCAATACGGCCACGGATATTCATATTTTCAAGAACTGCTTCAAGCATTTCACCACCCACATTCTCAAAATAGATATCAATCCCGTTCGGAAAGTACCTGGGAATAAGTGAAACAAACATTTATCAATATTCCCATTAGTGTAAGAAATCGTATCTTAAATTTAAGATTTTGTTCGGAAATCTCCTTATCAATCAGTCAATCTCAATTGGTTTGGTTAGAATACGTTCAAAAATAAAAATGCAAGCATGTTATACAAATAGAATAATGACAATCTCTGAGAAGCCAGAGTCATCTAATATGTCTTTTATATTTAATTGGAAACTCATATACAGGGAAAATGATTGGTCAGACATATAATGATATATAACCATTCAAAAAAAGCACTATGAAATGAACTAATCATTGGTTTATTGTTTTTTGATTCTGTTAGTTAAATAATAAATAGTGTGTATTCAACTGACAAGATACACCAGGCAGTAAGCCAATGAGCCAAAATCATTGGCTCACTGTATGACACTTAATGTTTCCTATCACCAACCAAAGTGGTGAAAAAAAAATATCAATTTCATTTAGATAATTTGAAATCTAATAAAACAAATATTTAGCAATATTCCAATAGTGTATGAAATTCGTAATTCTAAAATTAAGATTTTGTTTGCAAAACATTAATTGATCAAATTCAATCAATTGAATATAAAAATGGAAATTAAAATAACGACAATCATACAAAAATTAAGATTTTGTTTGAAAAATATTAATTAGTCAATTTCCCTATCACCAACCAAAGTGGTGAAAAAAAATATCAATTCCATTTGGAAAATTTGAAATCTGGTAAAACAAATATTTAGCAATGTTCCAATAGTGTATGAAATTCGTAATTCTAAAATTAAGATTTTGTTTGCAAAATATTAATTGATCAAATTCAATCAATTGAATATAAAAATGGAAATTAAAATAACGACAATCATACAAAAATTAAGATTTTGTTTGCAAAATATTAATTAGTCAATCTCAACTGATTTGCATATAAAAATGAAAACATGCTATAAAAATAAAAATAATGACAATCTCTGTTTAGCAAAAGCCGTCCAATATTTCCTTCATATTTAACTGAAAACTCCTACACTCCACAAACTCCTATAGTGAGAATGATTGATCGGCCCTCATTAACCATTAGGAAAAAATATAACATACACAGTATCTAAAAGTTATATGATTGCCATCATGTACATTGTCCTATGTAAAAATGAATTTTGAAGACTTGAAATAAAATTTAAAAAAAACACACTTCAAGGTGCAAAGTGCCCCTTTTCATTCCATTATGACGTTAAGAATCATTTTGTGCCATTGATAAATGCAGGTTAGGTGACAACAAGACTCAGATGTAGAAAACAAATCATTCCATTATGACGTTAAGAATCATTTTGTGTCATTGATAAATGCAGGTTAGGTGACAACAAGACTCCACAGATGTAGAAAACAAAATGAATAGTGGCTTTACAAAATATATATATCACATAGCTCAAACATTCGAGTTTTGATTTTGGGAAGAAAGGGGAGTTTCTGTTAAGGTTTAAGCTATTATTAGGTTCCTTTTCAATTTACTAGATAACCATAGCATAGGATAGGTAGGATCACTATAGCATAGATAGGAACACTGAGAGAAACACAATCACAAAATACACAGTGTTTATCCTGGGAAACCCTCATGGGGGAGAAAACCCAGCAAAACTTCCTTAATATAGATAGTCAATACAATGCCAAGACAATAAACCAAAACACTAAAGAATATCCAACACTGAGCAATGCACCTCTCTCTTCCTTCTTCTCCCAACTGCAGCTACCAATCTTGTGCACTGGATGATCGAATGAGTGAGTGAAATAATGAGGCGTTGACTTCCTTTATTTATACAAACTGGCAGGTGCTGAAAAGGTGTCTCTTCACTGGGCAGGGCCGACTTGTCTTCTTAGTGGTTAAAACCACTTTAATTACCCTGGGGGCTGACTTCTCAATTTGCACACTATATTTAAGATTTGACCAATCCACAAAAGGGGATTTGGTCAATTACAATGCCTGGCATGATCAATCCACAAAAGATGATCTAATGAATAATAACTCAATAATAAATAGAATATTCTTTGCAGTTACAATATTTCAACACTCCCCCTTAACAAGAAAGGTATTCTACAACATCATCAGGAGAGAGAGAAGGAAGCAACATCAACAACATCTAGAACACTGACTTGCATATCTATAAATCATCAAAAGTTTTTCTCATCATGAATATCATTATCCACAACAAGGAGTTGGAATGGTATCATCATCATCTGCATTAACATGGATTAGTATAACACTAATACATCATCATCATCAAGAACAACACAAGGCTGATACACCAGCATCACAACACAAAGGCTGGAGCATCATCAACATCAGCACTAGGCTAGAAATCTTCAACACGACGCTGGCATCTCACATCAACACGAAGCTGGAAATCTTCAGCACGAAGCTGGCATCTCAACAACATCAACACAAAGCTAGAAATATTCAGCACAAGGCTAGCATCACAACAACATCAACACTAAGTTGGAAATATTCAACACGAGGTTGGCATCACAACAACATCAACACAAAGCTGGAAATCTTCAGCACGAGACTGGCATCACAACAACATCAGCACAAAGCTGAAAATCTTCAGCACTAGGCTGGCATCAACACTACTCCCCCTTTCGAGGGAGGTCCTTTCGGACTATACCAAGCTTGTCTCGAAAGTGCTCAAACTTTACACGAGACAGAAGCTTGGTCAACACATCAACAACCTATTCATCCATGCCAACATATTGGAGCTTTATGGCTCCTCTCTGCACCATATCCCGGATGTAATGATATCGGATTGCTATGTGTTTTGACTTGTCATGGAACACAGGGTTCTCTGTCATCTTTATGCAACTCCGGTTATCACATAGAATCGCGGTTGTTTCCATCTCCAGATAGAATAGACCTGTCAACAACTTCCGAAGCCATATGAATTCACAACAGACGGAACATGCAGCAATGTATTCTGCTTCTGTCGTGCTGAGAGCAATACTTGATTGCTTCCTACTCTGCCATGAGGTCATGGCTGACCCTAGACTGAAACAACATCCTGAAGTGCTCTTTCTGTCAGAGACACTTCCAGGGCAATCTGAATCGGTATAACCACTCAATTTGAAGTCATGATCTCCATTATAACTGAGACCAAAATCTAATTTACCCTTAAGGTACCTCATCACATGTTTTGCAGCAACCAGGTGAACACGTATACACTCTACCAGAAATTGACTCAAGGTGTTCACAGCAAAACATATATCTGGCCTGGTGTCCGTCAGATACATCAACGATCCAATGATCTGTCTGTACAACGTAGCATCAATCAATTCTGACAAAGTGTCAATCAAGAGCTTCAACTTTGTTTCCATGGGTGTATTCATGGATTTGCACTCCAGCATATCAAACCTCTTCAGTATTTCAACTACATACTTCCCTTGGTTAAGGAAGATCTTCTCTGGGCTCTACCAAACCTCAAGACCTAAGAAATAGTGCATTAGGCCAACGTCTTTCATCTCAAATTCTGCAGCAAGCTTCTTCTTACAATCAGTGATGAGCTTTTCTTCTCCAGTTAGAAATAAGTCGTCCACATACAACAACAATATAACAGGCTCATCATTCATAACCTTGAAGTAAAGGTTAGAGTCAGCTTTACTCTTGGTAAAGCCCAAGCTCGTCAGAAAACTGTCAATTCTTCCATACCAAGCTCTAAGAGCTTGTTTCAATCCGTACAGAACCTTCTTCAATTTGCATACATGAGTCTTTATGTCTTCTTCTTCAAATCCTTGAGGTTGTTCTATATACACTTCTTCTTCAATGACACCATTTAAGAAAGTTGTTTTCACGTCCATCTGGTGTAACTTCCACTTCATCTTTTAGCTGCAAGGGCTATGATGGTTATGATTGAAGTGTACCTAGCTACAGGAGAAAACGTCTCTTCATAGTCAATCCCTTCCTTTTGAGAAAATCCACGAGAAACAAACCTTGATTTATATTTCTCAATACTTCCATCAGCAACATGTTTTATCTTGTATAGCCATTTGAGAGATACCACATCCTTGCTCTTCGGTCTGGGAACTATTTCCCATACATCATTCTTTATAATGGATTGGTATTCTTCTATCATGGCATTTGTCAATTCTTTCTTTTGAATGGCTTCTTCAAAGAAAGTAAGCTCATTCTCTAAGAGATCGCACATCAAAGCCATATAATTGGAGAATGGCTTGGGTTTCTTGCTTGTTTCATGGTTCCTTCAAGAGCACCATACTTCTCTTCATCTTGAATAAGTTCCCTTGCCCAGGCTGGATTTCTCTTATGGGAGATCATCATCTGGGGAGGTTCTTGAAATTCTATTATGTTATGATCTTCTAGAATCTCCTCATCAGGGAAGTTATGACTTCCCTCACTGGTTCTACAACTCTGGGAGCCATAGGTTCTTCTTCATATACTTCTTCAAGCTAGCATCTTCTTGATTTCTTGAGTGTTGCATCTTCATCAAAGGTTACATCTCTGCTGATCTCAATCTAATGGTAACCTGATATGTATATTATGAAGGCCTTGGAGACCTCACAGTATCCAACAAATATTCCCTTCTTTCCTGAAGGGTCCAACGTGGTTCTCTTCTCTTTTGAAACGTGTACAAATACGGGACAACCAAATATTTTGAGATGGCTTACTTCTGGCTTCTTTCCGGAGAACATCTCTTCAAGGGTCTTGAACCCAAGTGCACTATGGGATAATCTGTTCTGTACATACACTGTTATTCTCGCTGCTTTTGCCCATAAGTGCATTGGAAGATCTTGATCATGGATCATGGTCTTCACTGCTTCCATTATAGTTCAGTTCTTTCTTTCTGCTACACCATTTTGTTGAGGATTGTAGGGAGTGGTGAGCTCCCTCTTGATTCCGGCATCTTTACAAAAGTTCACAAACTCTTTTAAGGTGTATTCTCCTCCATTATCTTTCATGAGTATCTTGATCTTTTTTTCAGAGAGATTCTCTATCAAGGCTTTGAATTCCTTGAATTTACCAAACATATCATCTTTTGATTTCAAAAAGTAAACCCAGGTTTTGAGAGAATAGTCATCAATAAAAGATACATAGTATACATACCCACTAATGGAGGTTGATGGCATTGGGCCACATACATCTGAGTGGATGAGCTCTAAGACTCCTTCTGCATTATTGTCTCTCTTAAGGAAAGGGTTCTTGATGCTCTTTCCTTGTGCACATCCGTTGCACACGCCTTCATGGTCAACCTTGAATTCTGGTAGACCTGTGACTGCCTTGCTTACATATGGTAATGCCTTGTAGTTAATGTGAGCTAATCTTTTATGCCAAAGTTCACATGGATTCTCAATGGAATGAGTCAAGACTGCTTCTGAGTGACCTTTTAGCTTATACAAGCCACCACCTTCTTTTCCAATAACAATTGCTTCTTCCATCTATGAAAGCAACTCTGAAGCCTTTCTTATCTAAAGTTGAGATAGAAAGTAAGTTCTTTGTCAAACCTGGTACATATAGTACATCCTTCATCTTCATTGGGGTCCCTAAATCAAGTTTGTAATTCGATTCTCCTACTCCTTTAATAGGGTACTGGTTATCATCTCCAAGTGTAACTTTCTGGGAAAATTTCTTTTCTGTAAGGCAAGAGAGAATGTCTCTTTGACCTGTGCTTAGAAGCACCACTATCTATGAGCCAAGTGTTCTCACCAAGTGACACTGATCCTGAGAGGTCAGAGATTAAGACATAGTCTTCAATCTGTTCTTTTATCATCTTTGTGGGTGGCTCTTCATCTTCAACTGTATGGGCATGGTGCCTGTTGACCGCCCATTTAGCACCGGTGGTCAACTCGTGTGCCATGAAGCGATGTTTCTTCAAATGCAGTATTATTGAAGATTCTTGGTTCTACAGAGCTGTGTTTGGCTCAGCACTTATTTTTGTACTTGGAATTTCCGCACCCCTGCGTAGGTTAATAATGTAATAGGTCTGCATGAGTCATGTCTAGGTCAGTTACCTTGGCATTGGTTCACTGGGAGAGTTCCTTTCACCGAGGGTTTTTTATCCTCAGGTTATCATTGGGCCTTCCAGCCTTAATGATTTCCCTTGAGTTTTTCCCTCTCACTTCACATTATGTCCTCCAAAGTGGTGAACGGCATTGCAGAGGGCTTATGTTTTGGTTAACTATATAGGGAATTCATTGTAAATGACCATGCAAGACATCATAGAAAGTTTCGCGGAATTCCGTCGAGTCTAGGTTAGTTCTTTTAATTAATTAATTTTTAATTAAATTTCCCTAAGTTTGGAGGTTTAATTATTTAATTAATTAATTATTTTTGAGCAAATATTGTAAATACTGGATCCTTGGACTTTTGATAGGGGTATTTGTGCTCAAAAGAAATGTAATAGCACCTCCTACATCCTTGGACCAAGTTTCAACTCGGTCGAACAACTTTAGCCATGGGTTAGTCCACCTAGAGTGTCAGTCAGTCTATAACATGGCAAAATGTAAAAATTGTAATAATGAGTTAGATGATGTGAAATGTTGAAATGATGGTTAGAGAGAGACCCCCTAAGCATAACCTTAGCCTCCAAACCTTTTTCAACCCTTTCTAACCCCTTTTCCAACCCCCACACTCAAAAGTTGCGCCCCCCTAGGGGGATTGACGTTTTTCACTTTTTAATTAATTTGTGACTTTGGTGTGGCCCCCTCTCCTAAGTTTTCACTTCATTTAACCTTATTTTAATTCCTAGAAGTGATCCTTATCACTCCACCTCACCCATACTTAAGTTTGGGTTGAATTTTGACCATAAAGAACGCCCTCCAAGGG
>JASDQU010014337.1:28338-49450 GCA_032191745.1 Picea mariana
AAAAGGTTAATTAATTAATTAAAGTGATTTAATTAATTAATTAAATATTAATAAAATGAAAGTCACTTTGGAGGGACAAGGTGAGCCAAAAAGTATAAAGGAAAGGCAAAGGCCTCTTCTCATTCATTCATGTATGATCTTATTTTGATTTCTGGCTTCTAGCTAGTGAGCCCAACATTGGGGGTTTTGAGAGTTTTGACTTAATAAACCCTAGAGGACGATTCGGTGGTGAAAGATTCCACCTAGCTTGTCCCAAGCTTGGTCTCGGAGATGCAATACTCTCCCACACCATTCTAGTTAGATCTACATCAGTGCAGGAGGTTCTACACAGCCACAGGCACAGGAAGAGAGGAGGGCGCACCATTGGGGGTTTCCAACAAGGGGGGCGCACCATCTTTGGAGAGAGATTCGTTGTAAGAGATTGGCAGGGCCGATGAGGATTCTATCACTTGGGTTTTCATTACAGGGCCTTGGACATCAGATCTAGTGCTTTCTGAGATAGCTTTATGGCTCAGATTATTTCTTGAGCAGTGGGGCGAATTGAAGAGGAAGGTGTTTTTGAGATCCATATCTAGTCCGTTTGGAGGGGTTACACTTCAGATCTAACACTGAGACTTCATCTAGTGACTTGCAGTGTCCCGATCTATATTTCTGGTGAGTTTCAGAGCATTTGGAGGCCTCCTTCAGCAGGGCCGAATTATCTAGGGCTTCAGTCATCCAGTGGGGCGCACCATTCAGTGGGGGATTTCAGATCTACAGAGATTGAGAGGGATCTTGGAGATTCGGGCACCTGGGTTATTCTTACCATCACCCGATCTATCAGTTGGCATATTTCTTAGGGTGATTGGACACTTTTGGCAGCAGGGCCGAGTTATTGAGGGTTCCAGCCTTCTATTGGAGTGTGGCATCCTTCAGCTAAAGAGTTTGGCATTCAGATCTGCTTGTATTGATCTTCATTTTTTATTCAGCCTTTGGAGGCATCTTTTGTATTAGCGGGAGCATTTTGTAGCAGCTCTTATCTATTGTCTATCTTCTTGGCCATCTGTTGAGCATTCCAGATCGGCATCTTCATTGTAGCAGGTTTCTCTATTTTATGAATAAAGAAGATTTGAGATGTTTTGGTTTGTCTATCTTATTGCATATGGTTGAGGTATGTTCCATGGTTATCTCTTTCTGTTATTTGCTGCATACACACATATAAACACATCTAAACAAATAGATCAACAAACTGTTTGACAAAATACCACAACCAGAAAAAAGTTTTAAAAAAAGACACCAAAACCGTGATGATCCTTGCATAATGGCTTGGGAACATTACAAGTGACGAAGCCAACCAGGCTTTCTTAGACATTGAACAAGCTTTGTGCATTAAAATTAATGCAGCTGCAAGAGCCATTCTCCGGGAGGATGGCAAAGACCCTAGCTGAGATCTAAGGCCCCCAGTACACTCCTGGGGTTCTTGGTCTGGGACCAAGCAGTTAGAGACATGGAAAAAGAACCTAGTGAGGGACCCCAATGTATTGTTGGGGTTCTTGGTCAAGGACCAAGCAGTTTCATGATATAAGTCCCTAGATATGTTCTAGGGCCCCTGTATGTGGTCCAGGGAATCCTTGCTCATGCTTGGATTGATCCTTGGTTGTGTACCTTGGTGGATAAGACCCTAGTTGTGATCTAGGGCCCCCATATGTGTTATGGGTTATCCCGTTCTGGGACCAAGCAGTTTCTTGGTTAAGTACCAAGCCGAGATGATGTGTGATTTTCTTCTCTCCCGTGAGGGTCCTTGAGACCTAGGAGCAGTTAAGAAGGACATGATCACATCATTGACCTTCCTCTTATGTTGGGATGATAAAAGCTTATAAGTTATATCGTGAGACCTTTGTGGACATTCTGCCATTAAAGAAGAACCCCCCTTTATCTTGTTTGATCCACGTCCTCCTTACTGTTTATGTGTTTTGGTTCCTTGCTAGCCGCCTTGACTTGTTGAATATCCTAATTAATATTTTATGATTAAAATATTAACGCCTTGACTTGTTGAATATCCTAATTAATATTTTATGATTAAAATATTAATTGATTATTTTATTTTTGATTAATTGTTGGGTTTTATCCTAACCCTAAAATTAGGGCTATTTTGCTAACCCTAATCTACCTACCTAAACTATAAAAGGGAAAGACCTCTCCTCTCACAATTACATTCATTTCCTCTTCCTCCAAGCTAAGTCTTGGTCTAAGTTTCTTGTTGCGTCTCCCATGTTCTGGTTGGTTTGTGTTGCGGCCCTCCTTGGATCTGCTGGTATAGTGGTGCAGCCTCCTTAGATCAATTTTCTCTTCTTGTGAAGTGGTGCGGCCTCCTTGGATCAGTCTTCTCTTGATGTTAAATGGTGCAGCCCTCCTTGGATCAGTCCCTCTTGCTGGGTACAGCTGTCGCGAACCCCTAGGGTCTATTCGTCCAGCTTGCTGCTACTTCTTCTTGCTAGTGTCGTCACTTTTAGGTTGCCTCTGCTTCTTTACTGGTGCCACTTGCTTGCTGCTACAGTCTCTTTATTGGTACCACTTGTTTGCTGATCCTGTTTAGTTGTTGCTGCCTCTTGTTGTTGCCGCTGTCCACCCTTTTGTGATCGATGTATGAAACCTATTTTACAGCAGCTAGTAACCTAATCAGGCTTTGTTGTAGCAGCCCTAAATCTGCCTTGTTATTTCTGTCTACTGCTGTAGAAATTCTATATTCTTGGACAGTTTTTGTTAAGGCTGTTAGTGGCCTTCCTTTCAGCCTCTAGTTTGGACAGTGGTGTTTTTGTTTCATCCCCTTCTTGATGTTTGGATGCTGGTTGTTCTTCTGATATCTCCCTAATTTCTTCTTAGAAAAACTGTTCACAAGATCATGAGGAGATCTACCCCTGAGGGTTTGATCAATGCCACTTAAAGCTTTTTCTAAGCATACAGAAAAGAGGACAACAGCAAGCTCATCCAATAAATCTGTTCTTTGTTTTTTGCTAAAGAAATGTTCAGATTTGTTCTTTGTTTTTGTTAAAGTGATGTTCAGATCTGTTCCTTTTTTTTACTAAGGTAATGATCAAATCCATTGTATCATTTTTGTTATTGGTTTACATCAGAATTTTTTAATATATTGCTGATCCAAAACTACAGTAGTAAATAAAATTTAAAGTGTATTTCTGTTTTTAGTTTTCTAACATGGAATCAAAGCTTAGGGTGTGAAAAGAGCTCAATTGTGGCAGAATTTTGAGCCTGTGTAAATCCACACTTAAGGGTTTGTTTTGCAGATCAGCAATAAGCTTGTTTTATATCAAATCTTGTTTTCAGTGTGGCTTCATCTTCAGTCAAAGTAGAAGATAGGCTTGAAGGGGCTTCAAACTTCAATGCCTGGAAGGCTAGGTTTTTTAATATCCTAGAAGAAGGTGACTTGGATGAGCTAGTTACCAGGGTAATAGAAGAACCTACTTCAATTGCAGGAAGAGAAACCTATAGGAAGAGGCAGGCCAAAGCCAAGAGGGTCATTTTTTACTCACTCAAAGACAGCATGATGCCTCTTATTGCTCCATCTAAGGACAGCTAAGAAATGTTTTTATTCCCTTGCAAATCTATATGAAAAGCAGGCCCCAACTCTAAAAAGGACTTTGAAGAAACAACTACGTACATTAAAGATGGGAAAGGATGAAACTATCTCTACCTTTTTTTCCAAAATTGCCCAAACAAGAGATCAACTTGAATAAATTGGAGTTGCAATGGATGATGATGACCTTGTACAAACAATAGTAGATGGCCTTCATGAATCATGGGAGACATTTCTCTCATCAGTCAATGGAAGAGAAGTTCAACCCAACTTCGAGAGATTATGGCATGATTTCCTGGAAGAAGAGGGTAGACTTAAAAGTAGAAATGAACCCTCAACTATGAAAGACCATGCTCTTGCAGTCAAAGCCAAGAAATGGAAGAGGTTTCCTTAGCACAAAGGCAAAGGTAAGAAACCCCAAGGTAAGCACTCTCACTTTTGTTGTTGATTGCAGCTTCATGAGACATCCTCCAGATTGTTCTCCTCTGGACTGAGTTGAGACATCTGTGTGAGGAAGCCCAAGTGTTGGGTGTGCGTCAGACTCTGGACTGAGTTGTGATAACGTGTGGTCTCTTGCTTTGTACTCCTCTCGACTGAGTTGAGTCAGCTTGAGATGGTCTCTTGCCTTGTACTCATGTGGACTCAGTTGAGTCAGCTTGAGATGGTACTCCAGATGGTTCTCCTGTGGACTCAGTTGAGAGATCTGTTGAGTAGGACGTCCCTGTGGCTGAGCACAGGTAGACATGTCCCTAGTGGCTAAGCACTAGTGGACGTGTGAGATCCTTGTTGTATTGTCTGAGTGTAAAATTTACTTGTAACCCTAATTTGTGATGTAAAGGGTACAAGTCAGCCCCAGCATATGTGAAAGAAAATTAATATTTATATAATGATTAATTATATTACTGAGTCATTGAGGTCAGCCCTATTGTGCCAAGAGACACACCTATTGTTGTGTCTAGTCTTGTATAAATAGAGGTGAATCCCCATTGAGGATTACACACTCTCACTTGTCATTTGGAAATTTCAGACTTGTTATCCCCACTTTTTAGGGATAACTAGGAGATCATGTCTCGAGGCCCATAGGTCCTAGACATGGAGTACCGAAAGCATAATTGACCTGAGCATGGCCCTTGAGGGCCCATCTTTTTCTCCCATCATTTTTTTCTTGACAGCAGCAGCAACATCCATCACCATTGGATTGGTCCTGTATCAGAAGAGGTTCTTGCTCCATGAGGTAATTGGTCCAAGTATCATGGTATGTGCCACTTTTGATCATTGAAACCTTTAAATATATGCATATGATTCCTCTTATCTCTAACAACTTCTTGAATCTTACATTTGCTCACTTGACCATGTTTGGGGGGATTGACAGGGTGCCCTAGCAAGCTTGTGTCTGTAGGTTTTGGTTTGCCACTAGGGGGATTTATGAAAAGCCATCGTCCGCTCCCATCATAGCACCACTCTTACATCTTGTTTCCCACTCACCTATCCCATTCCCCTTGTCCATGCATTGGGTTGACCTATTTCAGGACTGCACCTTACCTTGTGGGAAGAAGGGGCTAAAGGCCCAGAAGGTAAAAGCAAGCTGGTAAAAGATAAAAGCCTAAAAAAATGAACCTCAAGATGCTTCGCCCAGGAATCCCCAAGAAAGAAATAAAAATCTTCTCAGCAAGAAACAAGAGGGACCCAAAAAAAATTATAAAGCAAGACCTAATCAAAGGATAGGGGGTCTCATCACGAGCCAGCCTATTAGGTCCATGGGTACCTAGCAGTATGACATTGCCACCAGCTGGTTACCACGCTAGGACAGTGACTCTCGGTTGCATGGCCAAGGGAAAGGGGATCTCATCACGAGCCAACCTTCTCATCTCTGCAAAAGTACTTGTGGGTAACGCTGTCAACTCCGGTCACCATGCCAACGTAGTGTCCCCTGATTAGCTTTTGAACAAAAAGCAAATAAAAGAATAAAAAGAATAAAGGCAAGAATGGGCTTGGAAAAAATGCATCCATGACAGGGACAACTCGCCTTCTACAAAGGCACCCACAGGTAACATTTTTGCACCCTTGGCCATCATTGCACCCACATGCTTGGGCATCCCCTGACCACACCACCCACTTACATGACTTGGAAGAGGTCTTTCTAGGAACTTGCCTTTTTTTGTGGACACTAGCCCAATAGGAAGCCTTGTCCTTTTCCCCAAACTTGTATTGCAGGCTTGTGTAACGTCTTTGAGCTATTGATTGATGTATTAGGGATTTTATGTATGTGTTTAATGATATTAATGATGAAATGTGATTGACACTGCCATGATCCCTGTGACTGATGAGCCCATGGAGGGCGTAGCCTTTGATGTGCAGGACCATACCCGACGGACAGGTACCATTTGGACCGGTACACATGGGGAGATGATCAGTTCGGACCTCCATGGGGCTGAAGAGCCCGCCAGATGGATACTAAGACCCCATCAAGGGGCAGAGACAAGACAGAGGTTGATCAGAGTCTTTGCACCAAAGAAGAAGAGTACGTTCCACCAAAGGCACCCCGACATAGCTTAGCCTAGGGGGATGAGCCCTTTTCACTGAGACGTTGGCCTTGGAAGGCCTGGGATGTCACCTTTGATGACCATGACGTCATCCAGCCTATTGGATGTCTTTGGAGGCAGACTAGGCAGCAGTGGCACGTGTGGCATGTTGGAGAAGCCCCTGGAGGGCTAACATTTTGCTCCAGGATGTTTCATTTTCCCTAGAAAGGGCTAGCACCTCCCTTAGAGAGGCTTTTACTCTCTTTTCTGCTTATTTAGGGTTTTTATTTGACAATTTAATGTAAAACAGTATGATTTTGATAATTTGGCCTTGTCGACCTTTTACCTGACCTAAAAAGTAAAATTAGGTCAAGGTTTTGTATAAATGAGAGATTTTCACTCTCATTTTATCATCACAACTCACTCACTCATTAGTGAGGTCTGAAATTGGCACCCTCTCTTGGGTATTTGGATGGATTAAGTGATGTGCACTTGTTGAAGGAAGTGATTTTTGGCATTTATGGTGTTTCTCTTGAAGGAAGGTGTTACAACTAGGGTTTGCATGGTTATTTCTTAATGAATTATAAGTATTTTTCTGCAAAACTTCTTGAATGAATGGTTGTAGTTTAATTTCTTGCATGTTGTTTATGATTATTGTTGAACAAAAACCCTAGGGGACAAGCACACAAGTAGGTCATTGTCTCATGTCCCCTGATAGAGAAATTTTTAGCCATTGAAGAAGAAGAAGAGAACCTAGCCGTAGCTACACTCCCTTTTCTTCCTCTCCTTTACTAGTCGTACCATTTAGACTTCAAGAGGAAAAAGACGTCTCAGGCCTAGGTTATCTACACTTACAGTTTTTTCTTTTAGGTTTTGATGAAAGAGCCCTGTTGTAGCAACACTCTCCCTCATTAAGCCTTCTTGTCTTGATTTTGTGCTTCATCTGAGCTAGGCATTTTGCCGGGAAGGAGGAGAGAGCACAAGGCCTTGCTTTAGCAACACCAGAGTGAGCCTCTCTCCCCTAGGGTTTTGATTTTGAGGCCTTGTTTTAGCAACACAAAACTCTTCCCTCTAGTCCTTAAAATCTTGCCTCCTTCAACTCTTGCGTCCTTCACTTATGACTACATTAAACCCTAAGGCGCTGATCTAGAAGTCCTCCAACGTTGAAGTGAAATTGGTCAAACAACTCTCAAACTCTTTGAATTTCAAAACCCTAACTACACTAACCCTAACCTTAGCTAACCTACTAACCCTAAGTTGTTGACATCATCATTGGATATTTCATCTTTAATGCAGCAATGTTTTACTTTATGAGCAATTGAATGGTAGTTAAAGGCATTAATTAAGTTAAGTATTGATTTATTGCATTGAATGCCATATTGTTCTAGTATTTATTGGTGAAGTGACATTATCTTTCATTGCTATTTTGTAAACATTGACTTCATCAACATTTACTTTCAAATTGCTTGTATTGAATATCATATAGTCTTTGATATATATGAAGTACTAACCAGAGCCTGCATATATCAGTTTATTGTTGCTTTGTTCTCGGGCAGGGATTCTACTTGGTTATCTTTGTTGGCTATAAGCCGGACTATCTGTTTCAATGGTGATCTGTGAAGGGGGAAACTTGTCATTGTTTGATTATCCTTTAGCCTCTTCAAAACCCCAGGTCACCGGGGACGTCTCCCCTGGGCCTCACCTCCCTAAAAAGAAAGAACCTTCCCATCGTGGTGACATTGGGTGGGATAGGTTCTTGTTACACCAGTTTGACCCTCTACTTTATAGCCTTTCTTCCTAGCTACAAACTGTGTGATAACAAGACCTACTTGTACGGCTGAAGTGCACACCTCTCTTGGGCGCTAGTTTTAAGGTTGTAGAGCACCCTCTTGTGTGCATCTAAGGTTTATGGTTTGAGGGATCTTCTCTTGAGAATATAGCAAAGGATTGTTGGGTTCTTCCCTTGTTTGAGAAGGGTTTTCCCAGGATACTTCTTATGTTCTTGTGCATGGTTATTCTTCTTGTGATCTTGGTTATTGCAGCACTTGTGTATGGTGTACATGCTCAATGAAATAAACCTCATGCTTGAGCCTAGCAATCATTAAAATTCAACTACTTTCACTCTCATTTGTCTAAAGTAACATGCTTTAACTGTAAAAGGCTAAGTCATTATGCAAAAGACTACAGGAACCCTCCTTCACAACAGAAATGGAAAGGCATGTTCCATGCTTCAGTTGCAACTGAGGAAGAAGAGCCTCAAAGAAGGAGAACCAGAGCTGCTACTAAAGAACAAGAACAGCGCAGAGAAAGTTATCTTGTTTCAGCTCTCTTGGGTACTGTCACAAAATCAGAAGAAGTTTGGTTAGTGGACAACAGGGCCTCCAAGCACATGACAGGCTTCAAACAGAACCTTGTGATCTATCGAGATTAGAAGTTCAATATGAAGGTAGAATTGGGTGATGATGGAACCTATGAAATCAAAGGAATTGGTTTAGCATCCTTTCAGCTTCAGTCAAGTAATGTATTTCATATTGAAGAAATTCTTTTTGTTCCTGGATTAAAGAAAAATCTTATCTCAGATGCAGTTCTAGAAAGTAAAGGGTACTCAGTAGCCTTCTCCAAAGGAAAGGATCTTATGTGGCCCTCAAATGAAAGTATGAGCTCAGCCATGATAATCAGAGCTCAATAAGGTGTACTTTACAAAGTCACCAGTCAAGTTATTCAAGCATTAGCTCATGAAATGATCAACCCCTGCGAACTATAGCACAAAGGTTTGGACATCTCAACTATAATGCTCTCCCAGGTTTGCAAAAGATGGTAACAGGAATGCCAGTTTTTTCTTTTGAGAATGATAGTATTTGTAGAGGCTATGCTCTTGGTAAAAATACAAAGAAAGTTTACCCTCACAGTAATAGAAAAACTAATGATATCTTAGATCTTATTCATTCTGATCTTTGTGGACCTATCACTGCTCCGTCTATGAATGGTTGTCTTTATTATATCATTTTTATTGATGATTTTTCTCATAAAACTTGGATTTATTTTCTGAAAACTAAAGATGAATCTTTCAGTAAGTTTCAGGATTTTAAGAATCTTGTTGAGAATCAGACAGGTCGACATATCCGTGTTTTCAGAACAGACAATCGAAAAGAGTTTAACTCCCACAAGTATGATGATCTCTGTCGGGCTTATGGGATTAAGAGGGAGTTGATTGTGCCTTATAATCCCCAACAGAATGGGGTTGCGGAAAGAAAGAACGTGACAATTTGTGAAGCAGCCAGAGCTATGATGTATGATCAGAATCTTCCATTGTCTCTTTGGGTCGAAGCTACGAGTACTGCAATCTATATTCAAAACAAGTGTCCTCATAAAGCCCTATAAGTGAAAACTCCAGAAAAAAATTTCACTAGTAAGAAGCCTTCAGTTGACCATTTGAGAATTTTTGGTAGTCCTGTCTACATTCATGTACCAAAAGAAAAGAGGACAAAGCTAGAGCCCTGTAATGTCCCCACTTTGGGACATCATCACATTGCAGAGGTTTATGATGACCAGAGTAGCCAAATGGATGTTATAGCGAGTACAAAAATTATTGAGAGGCATTTTGGGGTCTGGCTTGCATCACTCATCCCATTTCATCATTATAATCCATTCCGCACAGGTTGGCCTTGGTTTCCTTGCATTCCGACGATTTCCAAGATTTCGAGTATTTTGAGCTATAAGTTAAATAAATTCACTGAAGAGGTCATTTTGGGCACATTACTTGGAGGAACCTCTCAATGTAATAGCTCATTAGAATCGGAAGGAGCAACACTATAGGATGGGATGGTGAGAAGTGACTTTCATTGGCCAAAGAAGCCACAAGGAGAGATAAGGCGCTTTTCAGAGGTAAAAAGGTTAATTAATTAATTAATTAATTAAATATTAATAAAATGAAAGTCACTTTGGAGGAAGAAGGTGAGCAGGAAGTATAAAGGAAAGACAAGGGCCTCTATTCATGCATTCATGTATGTTTATCATTTTGATATCTGGCATCTAGCTAGAGGGCCCATCTCTTGGGGGTTTCAAGGGTTTTGACTTAACAAACCCTAGAGGACGATTCGATGGTGAAAGATTCCACCTAGCTTGTCCCAAGCTTGGTCTCGGGCATGCAATACTACTCCACACCATTCTAGTTCGGATCTACATAAGTGCAGGAGGGTTCTACACCAGCCACAGGCACAGGAAAAGAAAGAGGGCACACCATTGGGGGTTTCCAGCAAGGGGGGCGCACCATTCTTTCAGGGAAGTTTGTTCCAAGGGATTGGAAGGGCTTCGGCAGATTCTAGCACCTGGGTTTTCATTACAAGGGCTTGACCATTAGATCTAGTGCATTCCAAAGGAGTTTCATGTGCCATTTGATTTATTGGATGCATTGGACGAATTGGAGAGAAGGAGGGCAATTTGGAGATTCAGATCTATTCCATTTGAGGGGGTTATACCTCAGATCTAACCCTAAGACTTCACCTAGTGACTTGCAGTGTCCCGATCTATCTTTCTAGCAAGTTTTAGGGCATTTGGAGGCCTCCTTCATCAGGGACGAATTATTGGGCACATTTAGGGTTTCAGGAGGGCGCAACTTCCTTGGAGGAGTTATCCTTATCATTTCGGCCTGAGACTTAAGAGGGGGATCATATCACCCCGATCTATCATTTGGCCGAGTTTGGACTCATTTGGAGACTTTCTTCAATGGGGCCGAATTATTGAGGGTTTCAGTCTTCCAGCAAGGCGTGGCCTTTCCAGTTGAGAGTTTGATCTTGCTTACGGCCTAGATCTCTTCCAATATTTGGTCTTCATTGAGTATTCAGCCTGGGGGGGCTTGTGGCATCTTCTATTGGAGCATTTTGTAGCAACTCCTATCTTCTATTGTCTTTATTGGAGCCATCTAATGTGCATTCCAGATTGGCATCTCATTGTATCAAGTTCTTGCTTATTGTTATGAAATAAAGATCAGATCCACAGTGTTTTGGCTTGTCTATCATCTTATTGATCTTGCATATGGTTGAGGTATGTTCCATGATTGTATCTTCTTGTTTATTGCTGCAAACACACATATAAACCATTAGTAAAACCCTGAGCGTAACTGTAAGCAAAGTGTTTGACAAAATACCACAACCAAAAAAGTTTCAAAAGACACCCAAAACCGTGATGTTCCTGGCATAATGGCTTGGGAACATTACAATCCCTCTGGAAAGAAAGGCACTTTTGTGGGGTATAATGAGACCTGTATAATGAGACCTCAAAAGCATATCGAGTCTATGTACCAGGGAAAAAGTACATAGAGGTCAGTAAAGATGTGACCTTCCATGAGGAAGTTGTTTTTCGCCGTTCCAGGGAACTTCCATGTGATACAGAGGAGTAGGAAGCTCCATCTCCAGAACCTTCAGTTTCAGAAGAGCAAAGGGAGGAGGCCAGAGAGCCTTCAGTGGATCCCATAAGGGATTCTGTTAAGTTTCCCCTAGAGAAACCTCATGTCAAAAGGAAGAAAGCATGGTCCCACGAAATTTTAAAATAAGCAGAAAAGTATGTTGCACCTAAAGGTACCTTCAGAGAAAGAAAAAAACCAGATAAATACTCAGGTTTGATAGCTCAGTTGAATCTTGTGATTGACTCAGAACCTTCCACTTTTGATGAGGTTGTCAAACATAAAGTGTGGAAGGATGCCATGATAGAAGAGTATGAGTCAATATTGAAGAATGATGTATGGGAAGTGGTCCCAAGACCTCAAGGAAAATCAGTAGTAACCTCTAAATGGATTTACAAAAGAAAGCATGCAGCAGATGGCAGTGTTGAAAAATTCAAAGCTATATTTGTGGCTCATGGCTTCTCTCAAAAAGAAGGAATTGATTATGACAAGATCTTTGCTCCTGTTGCCAAGTATACCTCTATCAGAATCACCATCTCTCTTGCTTTAGTTTTTAATTGGAAACTTCACCAAATGGATGTTAAGATGGCCTTTCTTAATGGTGAAGTTGAGCAAGAGGTTTATATCGAGTAGCCTAAGGGTTTCGTGATCCATGGGAAAGAATCCCATGTCTGCAAACTCAAGAAAGCCTTGTATGGATTGAAACAAGCTCCGAGAGCTTGGTATGGAAGAATTGACAGTTTTCTTCAGAGTCTTGAGTTCTCCAAGAGTATAGTAGATCCTAATATTTATATAAAGATTGTGAAGAATTATCATGTTATCTTGGTTTTATATGTGGATGATCTGTTCCTTACTGGAGAGGAACATCTGATAGCTCAGACTAAAAGGGAGCTATCAACAAAGTTTGAAATGAAGGACTTAGGTCTTATGCATTACTTTCTTGGCTTAGAGGTGTGGCAGAAACCTGGTGAGATCTTTCTCTCGCAAAGAAGGTATGCAGTTGATGCGCTTCGCAGATTTGGGATGTTGGACTGTAAGTCCATGACCACACCTATGATTTCTAACCTAAAGAAGTTACATGATCAAGATACAGGTTCAGATCCAGAAGACCCTACCGTATATCGTAAGATTATTGGGTCCTTGATGTATCTAGTACATACCAGACCAAACATTTGTTACGTAGTGAATGCCCTCAGTCAGTTCATGTGTGAGCCGAAACACATTCATATGGTTGTTGTTAAGCATATTCTCAGATACGTCCAAAAGACTATAGCCTATGGGCTCAAATACACTTCCAGTGGAGGTGTAATGCTTCATGGCTATAGAGATTCAGATTGGATGGGCAGTACAGTGGACTGGAAGAGTACTTCCGGATATTGTTTCAATTTGGGTTCAACTATGATATCTTGGTCCAGCAGGAAGCAGGCCTCCATAGCCCAAAGCACTACAGAGGCAAAATATATTGTTGCAAGTGTTGCCAGTAGAGAAGTAGTGTGGCTCAAAAAGCTACTCTCAGATTTGTTCAGTGTTGAGCTGGAACCCACAGTAATTCACTATGATAACCAGAGTTGTAAAAAGCTCTCTAACAATCATGTGTTTCATGACAGATCGAAACAGATTGAGATGAGATATCACTATGTTCGAGACATGGTGCAGAAGAACATTCTCAGTTTTTAGTATGTTCCGACGATGGAACAAACTACTGATATTTTGACCAAGCCTGTGTCGTTCACAAAGTTTGTGTACTTTCGAGACAAGCTTGGTGTTGCTGAGAATGCCTCTCTGTTGAGAGTGACGTCCCTGTGTCTGAGCACAGGTGGACATGTCCCTAGTGGCAGAGCACTAGAGGATGTGTGAGATCCCTTGATATATTGTCAAAGAGTAAGACTTTGGTAAAACCTTAATTTGTATTGTAAAGGATACAAGTCGACCCCACCATGTAAAGATAATTAATATTGTGTAAAGATTAATTATATTTTTGAGTTGTACAAGTCGGCCCTATGAAATATCCCTGATCCTGCTGATCAAGATATTTGCTACTGATCTAATGTTCTATCTTGCAAATCTGATACACTGGGGGTTTCTGGATGCGTTTCAGTTGTGTGTTTGAGATCTTTAGGTTATTGCATGTGCATGTTGGTTATTTCATATGCATGTCGGTTATTGCATGTGTATGTTGCGTATTTAAGGTTTAAACAGCATATAAAGGATGCATGCGGAAGTAAAGAACATCAACTACCCAATAACATGTATTATGTGACTCAAGCACGAAAATACAATAACACACTAGAAATATAGAGTATAATCGTCAGCTAGATCTCATGGATCCTTACTGGAATACAATCAAATAGCATAAAAATACCCGTGATCAGAAGATGAACGCAGATCTAATGCATACACGAATAGATTGGCAGGAATATGCGATGCCAGAGAAATACAGTAACTACTACCAGCTGGAAAACTCGTTTGGAAGGATAGACCGTCGGAATGCACCAGAAACTGCTCCAACAAAAGCGCCATGGTCCCTAGACTGGAATGGATGAGTGTCGGATGTCAAATCTGGCCTCTAAGGTACTAGATCTAGACCCCTAGGGGTTTGCGCACCTCCTGGGACATTGGATGCGCCCGAAATGATTCCACCAACGGAATCTGCTGCTATATGGCTCAAAATGATCGTCTCGCCAAATGTGGAACTGGGTCGAAAGGGTTTCCCCAGATCTGTCCTGATGCTCCGTTTGTGACCCCAAATGTACTGTCGGATGAGTTGTGCCCTAAATGACTGGGTGAGGTGATCTGCAAGATTCCACCATCAGAATTTGATGATAGATGGATCAATAGAAGCGCCCTGGCTGGATCTCAACTGGGTCGGAAGGAAACTGCAATCTGAACTCGAACCTAGTGCAGCTCTCCAAACCCTCAAACTGACTTGCGCCCTCACTGGCTAAGCTGTGCACTCTACAATGGATACTCTTGAAAAGTACGGTGAAATACTTGGATGGGATATCCAATGGGCTAGGGTGTGTCTCTCAACACCGAAACCGATCAATGGTGGTGGTTTCCTCCAGAAATCCACAAAACAGTAAGGTCGACTCTCCTCCTCCTCTGGGAACTCTCAACATCAAATCATAACAATGCATAATGAATTAAGTTGCTTTACCCTTCCTTTATAGCGTCCCGAAACCCTAATTCGTTGTTGACATTTTCCCTCCAAGTGGCTTTTACTTTATTTTATTATTCCTTGATCAAATCACTTAATTAATTAATTACTTAACCATTTTACCTCTAAAAGGTGATTTATCCATCCTGATAGCTTCTCCGACCACTGAAAGTCACTTCTCATCATCTTATCCTGTAATGCTCTTCCTCCCGATTCCAATGAGCTATTACACTAAGAGGTTTCTCCAAGTAATATTCCCATTATGACCTTCTTAGTGAATTTAATTAAGATATGACCCATAATAACTCAAAATTACGGAAATCGTCGGAATGCAACGGAACCAAAGCCCAGATGTGCGGAATGGATCCCGATGATGAATGATGCAAATCGGGCCCAAATAAACCCCTCAATATCTCTCGAACTCTCTGTCACCCCTATCTGGCTACTCGAGTAAGCATAACACTCTGAAATGTTGTAATGTTATAACGTCCCAAAATGGGGACATTACACACTATTGTGCCAATAGACGCATCCATTTGATGTGCTAGGTCATGTATAAATAAGAGTTAGATCCTCATTGTGGATCACACACTCACTCACTATTATTTCATTCTCTTAAAGCCTACTTGTAGAGATGAAGTGAGCACTTATCTGATGTGCAAGTTTTCTTGGTCATAGAGCACCCTCTTGTGTGCACTAGGGTTTTTGGTGAAAGGGTGATCTTCTCTTCACTCTATAGCAATGGATTGTTGGGTCTTTTTCTTGGTTGAGAAGGGTTTTCCAAGGATAACTTCTTGTGTTCTTGTGCATGGTTATTCTTCTTGTGATCTTGGTTACTGTGGCTATTGTATATTGTATTGTTGCATTGTTTATGGTTCAAGTTCATGCTAAATTGAAAAGAAACTACATGTGCTTGAGCTAAGCATTAAAATTCAACAATTATGCCACCTATACAAAGATGTCCACAATGAATGAGGAAAGGGTCAAAAGGCCCTCAACAACCTCTTCAAACCAAGCTAGCAATGAATGACAAGCAGCAATCAATGGCTATGTCGACTATCTTTATGGAGACTGCATCCTTGGTGGTTGTGTCCTTGTTACTTTCACAAGAAATTGTTGGTGGATAAATTGCAATCCAGATCTGGCATTTAAATTGTCAATTTTCACATGCAACTCTATGTGACTAATTTTCAGATCTGAAAATTGCTTCCTAGTGATCTATCAGTAAAACCCTAGTTGTTATCACTGAACAATTTTCCACTGAAAATTATTGACTGAAATTATATGCAGTGGAAACAAAAAGGATCAGAGACGATTCATCAACACATATGAGACACAAATTTTTGTTCTGTAGCCTTGTTAATTTCAAAAATTCTGAGGGAAAAACCAACCCTCCCAACCAATACAATATCACCAAATCCCAGGACAACCTTTTCCTCTTAGCCAATACAAATATCACCAAAATCTGGGGACAACCTTGTCCTCCAATAACCATACAAATCAGAAAACCAAACCTCAACAATTTACTGGAAACTTCTTTTGCCCACAAATCTACTACAGACCACCTGTACGACCTGATGATGTCACATATCAACCTGTATGAACCTGCTCCTGCCCAGAAAACTATGTATGTAATTCTCCTTACTGCAACCCTAGTACATACGCGCTTTGCTTCACTTCAACCAGCGCATACGCGATGGTGCCCGCTACAACCTGCATACATACGCTATTCGCCCTCCTGCAACCCGCATACATACGTGCTTCGCCTTCTTGCAACTCGTGTACAAGTATAGAAAACCCTTGTACAAACACTTCCATACAATTCGCTCCATGTGACTTCTCTTCCTCTAGACCAAATTTGCCACCATGCAGAATTTTCCTTTGCTGAAAACACCAAGCCACCTAGCACAAGTGCAGACTCACTTATCCTAGCTTCATTCTTCCACAATGAGAAAATGTCACAATGACCTCTCTCCTTTATATACAAGTCCAATGAGTGAGTTTAGGCACCCCTTCTAAACTCAACAATTAATTAGAATATTTCATTCCTCTTTGTGGGTGTGACACCCCATCATAAGCCCACAAAGCCCATCAACTTTCCCATGAGGCCCTAGCCTCATTCTGAGGCCGATTTCACTAAAACAAAAGGCTAATCTAGTGCTAACAAAGATTCCCACATGCTTGACACCTTGGCCTCTTGTGGGAATATCCCTCGAAGCTACAATAAACAATGCTCCCTCTTAGCCAAGGAGGTATCCCATCCCTCATCATCTGGATGTACCTCTGTCTCCCACACTAGAAGTGACTCTGTTTCCTCTACCACAGTGGCACTCCAATCCTCCTAACTGCCTGCTCCCTCTGTCAACGAAACAGATCCTTCTCTCCAGTCCTCCTGATTGGCTGCATCCATGGTCACTAAAGCAAATCATGTTGTGCAATCTGTCTGATTGGTTTCTCTCTCTGTGATTGAAGCAAATCCTCCTCTCCTGTCTTCTTGACTATCTGCCTCCTCTGTCACTGTAGAAAAACCTACCGAAACAATTGAATCCTCCATGGAAGGCACACAGCTCCTAGAAGCCTCCTTCTTATGAACCTCCTACCTGGCCTCCTCAACCCATGACACCTACTTTTCAGTCCTAGAAGATGCCTCTCTCCCACCTGAACCTGGGGGGCAACTCCCTCTAAATGGTTGACTCTCCCTCTGAGCCCATTGACTACCAATGAGATCAGGCTCCCTCCGTATACTCCCTCTAAAATCCAACTCCCTCTGAGTTGGATGACTCCCTCTGAGTCTGCACAAACTTTAGATCCATCTGCTCTCTCTAAACCTGCTGACCTCCTCTGAAGTCTAATCTCCTTTGCACTGTCTTGGGAGGCTCCTCCTCCCTACTGGATCTTGAGCGCAAACTCCCTCTAAAATCTGGCTCCCTCTGAGTCGACAGTACTGGTGGGGCCACTTGCCTCACCATTGGTGGAGCTACTTGCTCCGTCTGTGCTATTGGTGCATCCACCTGCCTCACCACTGATGGAACTACCTATCTCACCACTGGAGGATCCACCTACTCCTCATTTGTCTCTCTGCTCCTGCTAGTCACAGCACGCATAGGCTTGCCCCTCATCCTATATAGGTTTCCCTCCCTAACTCCAAGAACCACTATTCATCTGAAACTAGATTGTCTAGGCACAAACAACACCTGTCCATCTCGAAACAATATATGGTACCCATTCTTCTCAATTTTCGAGACTGAGAGAACACTCCTGAATTCTGGCACCCATAACACATTTAACACCCTCAACACCTCTCATGACTCAAGCCTGAATGGCTTGATTCATATCGCATGCTTGGTTCCCATACCAAGCTCCACACACATGTCTGAGCAAGTCCACGTGAAGTTTTCAAATAACTCTCTAGCACCTATCATATGGAAAGATGCTCCACTATACACCAACCAAGTCCCCCCGCTGGAGATTGTACCTGAAAGGGTGAAGACCAACAAGATCTCCCTCTGGAACCTATCTACAACCTCGTCAACCTTTATTGTTGATGCCTACTGCCTTCTTCCCCTTCCGCTCTGGTGTGGACACTATCAAGCATAGTGCTCAAAGTCATGACACTCAAAACATTTGATCCTACTAAGATCCTTCTTCCGTCTCGGCTCTGAAGATTCTTCACGAGAGATAGAAGCCCTTTTTCCTTGAGAACTTCTTTTGCCTGGAGAACCTCTTTTGCCCTTGTGCGGGCTGCAGGGGTTTGGTTCTCATCATGCTACTCTTCACCATACCATCCATATCATCCCTAGATATTAACCGAATGTCCTCCTGGATGCAATCTGTCCATAGTATATCAAAGTCTGGTAACTTCTCACGTGCACAGATCCCCTACACGAATGGTTCCCAAGACCTAGCAAGTCCTGTCAACGCCACATTCACCAACTCAGTCCTCCACCTTATCATCGATGGCCACAAGTTGATCTCGGATCTAAGTAATCTTCATAAGATAGTTCACAACCATGTCCTCACTGAACATCTTGACAACCTGAAGTTGGTGCTTCAAATGCAACTTCCTTCCAGTATTCTCGTTCTAGTATAGACCTACCAAAGCATCATACATGTCCTTGGCAGATGTCTTCTCAGCAATGTGAGGAATCAAGTGGTCCTTCACAAACTCTAGCAATACCCACTAGGCCTTCACTTACTTCTTCTTGTGAGCTTCCAATTCCTACGGATCAGTAGGGGCTGCAACCACACTCTCAACATGCTCCTTGAGGTCATTCTCTTCTAACAGAAGGAGAAACCTTACTTTCCAAGCCCAAAAGTTGGTTGCCCCTTTCAACATGTCCTCAAGCTTCAATGTGTTCACCACGGTGACCTGCCCGGAATAAGAACAAGAACAACACTCATCCAGTGTTGTAGCCAACAAAATTGTCTCAAGATGATCCCCTTCTCTTCAGATCCCAAGCTCTGATACCATGTCAATTTTCACATGCAACTCTATGTGACTAGTTTTCAGATCTGAAAATTGTTTCCTAGTGTTTTAACAGTAAAACCCTAGCTATTATCACTAAACAATTTTACACTAAAAATTGTTGATTGAAATAATATGCAACGGAAACACAAAGGATCAAAGATGAGTCATCAACACATACGAGACACAAATTTAAGTTCTATAACCTTGTTAATTTCAAAAATTATGAGGGCAAAACCAACCCTCCCAACCAGTACAATATCACCAAATCTGAGGACAACCTTGTCCTCTCATCCAATACAAATATCACCAAAATATGAGGACAACCTTTTCCTCCAATAACCATACAAATCAAAAAACCAAACCTCGACAATTTACTAGAAACTTCTTCCCACAAATCTACTGCAAACCACCTGTATGACCAGATGACGTCACCTGTCAACCTGTACGGACTTGCTCATGCCCAGAAAATTATGTACACATTTCCCCTGCAACCCGCATACATACGTGCTCTGCTCCACTTCAGCCCACGTATACGCAACTATACCCACTGCAACCTGCGTACATACGCGCTTCGCCCTCCTCCAACCCGCGTACATACGCACTTCGTCTTCCTGCAACTTGTGTACAAGTAAGAAAACCATTGTACAGACACCTCTGTACAATTCGCTCCCTGTGACTTCTCTTCCTCTAGGCAAGATTTGCCACCATGCAAAATTTCTCTTTGTTGAAAACACCAAGCCACCTAACACAAGTGCAGACTCACTTATGCTAGCTCCATTCTTCCACAATGAGAAAATGTCACAATGACCTCTCTCCTTTATATACAAGTCCAATGAGTGAGTTTAGGCACCCCTTCTAAACTCAACAATTAATTAGAATATTTTATTCCTCTTTGTGGGTGTGACACCCCATCACAAGCCCACAAAGCCCATCAACTTGCCCATGAGGCCCTAGCCTCATTCTAGGGCCGATTTCACTGAAACGAAAGGCTAATCTGGTGCCAACGAAGAATCCCACATGCATGACACCCTGGCCTCTTGTGGGAATATCTCCAAAAGCTATAATAAACAACATAAATTGTGCAGCTATCATTGATTTAGCAATGAGATCTAGTTCTTTTTTAACTTTATAGCTAGCTTCTTATGTACAATGTTTTGTACGGCGATATATGGTAGCTTTCTAATTTAAGAATAACAACTCCTTTCTTTCACATGGGTTGATGCATATGGTGGCTACAAAAAATCATTGTAACATTTTCTTCTTTGACGACTCTCCAAATGGAAAACAGTGTGGTGGTTTTCTTACTCTAGAAATGACAACTCTCCCTAACATGATTTACCTCTATCTCACGCCCTCACATTGAATCCTCTTAACCAATGGCTTTGATACCATATTACAAAGAAAGTTACAATGGGATTCGCCTCTCTTATACTTGAGCGAGTTACAATGGGATTCACCTCTCTTATATTAATGCAAGATGTGATATTTGACCAAAACCTTTAAAGTTAATAATAACCGAAAACCCTAAAATCACTAAGGTGACTTTATTAAACATGTAAGCCTATATTCTAACATAACCAAGTTCACTAGGACCTTAGGGACTAAGTCTTATCAATTCCTCCCGACTATGAGGAAATCATCTAGAGTTATACAAATGGTATTTGCAGTATGAAATAAACAACATAGGCTATATGATTTGTCTTGTTAGAATGTCCCTGTTATCGCACGGTTTGTAGGAAAGGGCCAAGGGCTTTGAAACCGGCGTAACAGGAGCTTCCCCACCCACTGTCACCTCGATGGGGGGCTCTTTCTATTTAAGAGGGCAAGTCCAAGGGAGACGTCCCCAAGTCAATCTGGATAAATGAAGGGAAATGAATAAGGACCAAGTCAAAAGGAAACCCTTCCACAGATTGATGCCCGATATGAGATAGTCACCACTGCTAATGTACCTGCTTGCGAGACAAAGACAAAGAAAACTAGAGTATGCTTGCAG
>JASDQU010014337.1:51295-76304 GCA_032191745.1 Picea mariana
CCCTTTCCCTAAGTCAACTAAGGACTAGTGCCTAAGGTTGGGCAATGGGGTCAACTATGTGCAAGGGTGGTTCGTTACAAGAAACTTTACAATTTATCAAATCAAACTACCCAAAACCCCAAGATTAGAGTTACTTACAAGTTCATACAAGTTTACAACAAAATGAGATATACAAAGATATACAATAGATATAAGATAGACAAATATACAAGGTGTACAAAAGAGACAAGCAATTCACACCCTAGGGCCAAGCATGCCCCAAGTGGCACTTACTCCACTTGGACTGCCTTCACTGGCATCTAACCACTCAAGCACTTAAGGATTGAAGTAAGTGATGCCTCCCCAAGTGGGATACTCAATCACTCACTTTATCCACACCATAAAAGATTGATTAACAAGATATTCAATGATAAATGAACCAATATATCACATCAACATGAAAGATAAAGCAATTAGTTGCAAGTAAAAGATATAGCAATAAGATTATCACAATATGTGTTGGCCTATCAATACATCTACTTCCCAAACATACACAATGTGATCTATGCAACTAGTGTATCTTCTTAAATATTTTAGATTTCCCACCCCCTAACTAGATGTGTGTCTCAACTTCCAATTCTACCAAATAACTGCCCGGTGCTCAAGATACTAGGGATAACGAGCCCCTAGCCTAGCTTCCAAGGTCAGCTCGTCGCCACTGCAAGTAAGAAGTAGTCAGAGAAGGGATCCCCCCAACGGAATCACGGGACGGTCCCCCGCCACTTCCCCCAAAGACTGTCCCTCTTACCCGTTTTAGATGGCAGAATAAGTTATTGGAGACCCCTAGAATGTTGCTAAGTGTTTTAGGGACCCTCGGGTGGGTCTTTAAGATGTGTTGGGTTAATTTTAGAGAGTTTTAGACAGTTTTATTTTACTGATTTAGCGAATGGCCGTGAGCAAAATTGTCCAAAACGAGTGCTTAGGAGATTGCAATTATACCATCATTGACATGTAAAGATATAGCAAAAGAAATCACAATGTTTAAACAACTAAATAGGCATCACATGTAAAGATTATACAAGATACTGAAATATGTAACCATAAACCATCCACATATGATATGCCAATAAGAAAGTAAAAGATTAAACTTTAAAGCACTTAAATGTTTAAACCAAAAGCATGTAAGATGGTTAAAGATGCTTGCAATGTGTTAAGAAATGTATGAGCTTAGAAGATAAATAAAACTATGAGCAAGAGTGCTAAGCCATTCACCTCTAAACCATAAGCACTATACCATGTATGTGTTTAAAACATCTAAACTAACATCACATGAAGGTTACTTATAAGATTATCAAAGATTAAAACAATTACCAAAATGTGTGAGATGCTAGCAACAAAATAAAGGATTAAACTTTAGAGCATTAGATGTTTAAACCATGAATGTATGAGATGATATAATATGTGTGCAATGTGTGTTAAGAGTGTGAGAGCTTAAAGTTTAAGATGAGTTCAGTTTTGAGCCAAAGTTTAAACCATCACATCAAAGCATAAATATTACCATCACATGTATGTGCTAAGAACGAATTAAACCATGAGGCTGTGAGCATTCAAGTGAGATTAGGTCGTGAGTGTATGTGAGGTGAGGCCGTGAGCTTAAATAGCAGGCAGGCCGTGAGCTAAAAGGCTGTTAAGCCGTGGGTGTGGGGTGCCAAAAGCGCACTAGGCCGTGAGCAAAAGGCTCAACAAAGACTCCTAGGCCGTGAGCTAAAACTAGCTAGGCCGTGGGCTTAAGTGGTGTATCAATATATGTCTAAAACTTAATCCAAACCACTAAAAGAATGTGCTAAGTTACTAAATGAGATAGCTTCTTAAATCAATGAACTTAGCAAGCGAAAGACATTTAGGACCTCATCATCATATGCAATCTAAATAGGTTAAACAACTTCAAGAGATAATAGATCTAGAACATAAGAACATAATGAAGCTATCTAACCATAAGCAATGAAATACAAGAGCATATGAAATATTCGAAGGAAAACTAAGCTTGTAAACGAAAGATTAGCTAAGAGGTGATCAATTTCTAAGCTAGGAATAATACCACAAGTTGATTTCCTTAAGCCAAGGGCGATATTGGGGATGACTCCCCCAAGGTGTGGGCAAGTGAAATTAACAGTACTAAGACAAACTTGCACAGAAAAGGAGGGATTTGAGTCCTATAACTCTGATGAACCAAAGAGTCCTTGAATATGGACTAAGGACAGGCTGTTGGCTTGCTCCTCAGACAAGAACTATCTTAGCATTGCTAACAAGCATTAGTATTTATTTTAAAGGACAGAAATGAAAGAACTTGAAAATAAACACCACTACTAAGGCCAAGGTGGTGGCAAGCCTCCCGGTATTGGCCAAAGAGGGTAGCTGATATATATACAACAACAAATGAATGAAATATAAGCTAAACTAAGTTATATGAACAAAAGGAATGACTAATCTAGGTTAAGTTACTTTTAGGGCCCAATATACTTAGAAAAACTTCAGAAATTTTGAGAAAGAGAAAGGAGAATAGGAGAGATGTTACCCAAACCGAAGAGAAGGGGGTTTGGAAGCCTCCAAGGTGTTGTATGCAGCTTGATCCTTCAATATATGACGCTGCCCTGCAAAATCAGCAAGCAAAAGCTTGCTGGAAATGCTGCAAAACACCAAGAAAAGTTACAGAAATTTTCTGTGTACACACAGAAAATTTCCAGCAAACAAATATGATAGAAAAAGTATATTTTTGACCTATCAATGACTAATATATCAGCTGAAAAATAAGTTGGAATGAAATGCAAAAAAGAATATGATAAAGGAAAGAGGTTTTGGAGTGTTTGTAAGCTTCAAGGGTAGACTTCTCCACAAGCACTACCCAAGTGAAACCCTTGAAATGACCTGCAAAAGCTTAGAGCAAATACGAATATGGCATAGATAGTTTTCTTTAATCAACAATAGGAAGAGATAACTACAATCCTAAGTTATCAAAGATAAACATAAACTAGCAATGACAACATTCAACTAGTTTACCCAAGCAAGACAACTTGTACCCAAGATCTACTACCATAAACAAATAAACCAAAAGTATGCAATATCACCTCATATGAATGGAGTGTAGAAGACAACTATAAACACACCAATGATCCTCCAAAGCTTTTTCTCATTACCAAAATTTGGAGAGTGTTGTAGCCACCGGTTTGCTACTAGACCTCCAAGAGCAATGAATGGATGGCAAAATGGCAAGAGCAAGAAGATGGAGATAGTGAAAAATTTCAGCATAATAGTGTTAGCAAAAGATTGGTGAAGAAAAGAGGTGAGGAGGGGTTGTATTTATACCTCAAGAGGCAAAGTGAAGGCACTTGGATGAAGTCCAAGTGTCAAATCCACATCAAATGAGCAAATCTCAATGAGTGGATACACCATCTAGGGTTTGAAAACTAGATCTATGGTGTAGAAAATTTTAGGAGGTGTTGGGATTAATCAAAGAGGTGTGAGAGGCCTTGGGATTGATGCCAAGGAAGGTGAGAGGTCTCAAATAATTTTCTAAAAATTATTTGTGGAGTTTCTAGAAGAGGGGGGGCGTAACTCCTCTTGGAGGGGCCAAAAAAATGTGAAAAAGAAGAAATGGAAAGGAATTAATGAGAAAAATTGAGTGGGACCATCCTAGGAGGTGATGTGGAAGTCAAAGGGAGTCATAACTCATGAGAGGGGGCCCCAAATAAGTCATAACAACCTCCACCAAGGAAAAACGTCACTTGCCCTAGGGGCCATGTTTTTTGAGTGTAGAAAGTGGGTAAGGGGTTAGAATAGGTTGGAAAAGGTTGGGTTAGGGTTTTGGTATGTCTAGGGGGGCGCACCACATGTGTGGATGCCTCTTTCCAAGTTTCAAGGAGATATTTGGGGGATTTAGTTAGTTGAGGGTCGAATTTCCCCTTAGGGCAAGGGAAAAAAGGGTGAAAAAGTGAATTAATAGGTTGAATTAAGTTGGGAAAAGGTTAGGATGGGTTTGGGTAGGTTAGGAGGGTCTAACTTGCTCATTGCCACCTTAACATCCACTCACTAACTCAAAATTACAATGTTTTTATGACATTTTTAACAATGTCATCTTAGCAATTAAAATTGCTATTTTGCCCTAAACTGACTCTGAGTGGACTAAGACATAGTAAACTTAGTCTGACTGAGCTGAAACTTGGTCCATGGGTGTAGGGAGTGCTATTCCATTCATTTTGAGCACAAATACCCCTATCTTTCTCCCAAAGACGAAGTTTTTACAATATTTAGCTCAAAAAATAATTAATTAATTAAATTTTAAAAAATTTAATTAATTGAAAAAAAAAACTACTCTAGACTCGACGAAATTCCGCGAAACTTCAGACACTGCCTGGCATGGTCATTTACAATAATCCTAAGAAGTTACCAAGTGAATGAGACCACCAGAGCGCCTTCCACCACTTTGGAGGAAGCCTGTGGAGGGAAAAACTCAAGGGAAGTCGGCCAGGAGCTTGTCTGGTCGACAACCTGAGGATAAAAAACCCTCGATAAAAGGAACTCCCCTGATGGATCACCCAAGGTACCTGACCTAACTATGATCCATGCAGACATTATTACATTATTAACCCACGCAGGGGTGCGGACATTTCGTTTACAAAAATTTAAGTGCTGGGGTACATGATACCCAGTAGAACCAACTCTGTCTTCGACATAGATAATCTTCATGATACATGAGTTGACCCCTGTGCTGAATAGGCGGTCAACAGGTTCTTCAATTACCTCTTGCAGTTTATAATGAAGAGACTTGTAGGTTCTTTTCAACTTATAGGGTGTAACACTCATCGTTGAAATTCCCATATCGTTGAGATAAGAGTAGTATTTGTGCTTCCCTTAGCAAGCAGAATTGGCTACCCCTGGAGTAGAATCAATGGTGATTGAGAGAAAAAGGGAATCATAAATTTTTCAATGGAAGGATTATGAAAATTGCTAGGTTGGTTGATATGCCTTAGCTTTGATATTTAAAGCTAGTTGGAAGGCATGATCCAATTAGGAGATGAGGAAGAATTCTAGTTGTGTTCTAATATGAGGAAGCAAACTAGAAATGAACTTGACACGTAGGGTATTTGTAAAATCCCATGCCTCAAGTTTGATGGAGAGTTTATTGAATTCCTTGATGAACCCTTGCAATGACTGCCCATGAGTCTGTCCAAGTTGCAACCATAATGTTGCATCCTTGTATCCTAATAAGTAGAATCTCTTGTGAACAACATCTTTAAAATCATGCCAAATGACAATCAAACGTTGGTTGTAGGTAGCAAGTTTTTGGGTCGGTCAGCCACCACATGAGGCCTTGTTCTTCATATGCACATTAGTTACAAGGATCTTCTAAGCATTTGGCAATGAGTTTTGAACTAGAATTCCATACTATGAATCAAATAGTTGAGGTTGACCCCATTTAGGGCTTCATCAAATTTAGGGATGAAAAGTTTTGTGTCCAACATGAAAGACTATTAGGCAATGGAGATGGTTGCAGAAATATTGCATTGTTGCAACATTGGTTGTTGTAGGCGTACCTGTTGTAAGGTTTGTTACCGAGTGACCATTAGTTATGGGAACATGGTGATCATAGTTTGCATCGTTTGGGCTAGAACTCTTGCTAGTGTTGAGCATATTGGAAATGTTGAATAGCAAAGGCTTCAACCGAGACACATGTTGCTCCAGCTTCTGTCTACCAGCAGTTGGGCAACGTTGGATTCCTAAGAGTATCTGAAATCACTAGTGGTTTTGTGAGGAGCCATAGGACACATGAAATACTTGAACAAGTCCAATTTGCAATTGGAAATAGTTACCACGGGTTACATGCAAAGATAGGGAAGTTTGGAAAAAAAATTGCAATGTTGAAAGTGTAGACCATTCCACAAGTTTAATTCTCATTATGTGAGTTTAAACTAGTGATTTAGTGGATTTATGTGTTTAGGTGGTGAACCTGTAGATTTAACTAGAGGCTTAATCCCAGCTAAGTATGTATATTTTATTGTAACCCTAGGAGACATGGTTAAACTTGATCACTCTCCAACAATTTTATACCGCTATATATACACAATAGGATGAAGACTACCATATGCATACATTGTGTATAGATTACAAGTGATGCACCCACATATTGCAAACCAAACTTGGTAAAATTGCACACCCGTGAACACTAATAACTATGCATGCACACCTATATGCTTTAAATCCGAATGTTGATCATCTTGCCAAGCAATTTTCTTTCCTTGCTGCAGGTGAAAGGATGTTTCACAATTATACAGATGATATCTCATGTATTTTAACTAGTACTTTATCTTATTTTATTACAAATATATGAAACAGTAAACAAAAATTTTAGAAGAAAAAACAAGAAACCAGGGTGGTTATCTGACCAATATCAACCTCTGTCAAAGTAACTGCAAAGTTAACAATCCCTTTTGATTAACTTGTATGGTAAGTCAGCTATGAGGAGAATCACTTTAAGAATGCCTGACCTCTTGAGAGCAGCATTCAAGTCCGGTTCCTCCTTGTAATTGAATGCATCATCAAAGCCTAGTCTATTTTTCAGCAACTCCACCTGCATGACACCAACAAATATGGAGTTAGGATAATGTGTAGATGCATCATTCATGCCTATTAGGTCTGAATGTGCTTTCTGTGGCTTTTTAAGTACCTCACTGACACAATGTAAATCTAGTCTTGTAATGTGCTCTACTACTCAATAATGTCTGCTTGGTCATGGATATTTCAACTTGTGATTCCTTTTGCCACAAGAACTGATGGGAACCTTCAATTTCAGACAACTGAAGGACCGTACAAATTGGCATGATTCTTACTCAGATTATGTATTATCCACAATTTTAGTTTTGAATGTGTTATTACTGAATGTTGAGTGCCAAGTTGATATAACGTGAATGAATCTAGTAATGAAGTTTACTACTCAAAGTATATGGTTTAATTATGGATATTTGAAAATGTCCACGCTGATGTACCATACGGAATGATGTGACTATTCAATTTCAAAGAACACAGAATATGATAATTAGTAAAACAACACCTTTTGTTTGCTTCCAGCACTCCCAACAACATAACATCCATGCATCTTTGCGAACTGTCCAACAAGCTGTCCAACTGCTCCAGAAGCTGCAGAAATAAAAACCTTTTCACCCACTTTAGGGGAACCCAACTCGTAAAAACCAACATACGCCGTGAATCCAGGCATTCCTGCAACATTTTTTGCATTAACAACGAATAATACCAGTTGTTAATGGTCAAAAATATCTGAGAAAGGAAACAATTTTCTGAAGAAATCAACCTTGAACAAGTATGAGTATGCTGGGTTATTTATTTAAGAGCCCTTTAAAATCAAAATAATTCTCATAAATAACTAATACAAGAGACCTCTAGCTGATACAGTGCATGACAAAAACTGAAACGTTATTTCAAACAGGTTTTGAAGCTTATTGTTGACTGTTCAGTGAGAGATTCCAACTTGAACTATTGATTCAAAGCTAGTGCATGTTTTAGAAAAAAAAAAGTTACAGCATATAGCCAAGATAGCCTAACAAAGTCAAGATAAGCGCAAAAAGGAACCATATTTAAGCTTATCACAAAAGGGATTGGAAGTGATGAACTTCCAAATTTTCCATGGGATCCGGGAGTCCATTTGGTCAGTGGTTTGCTTCATCTTATGATGGTCTAGGTTGCGCCAGAGAGAAGCATACTTCACTCTGGATTATTTTGAGAGGGATTGCTGGGACTTGTTCTATGTGGCGAGACAGGCTCTCCCTGTTCATACTCATGATTCAGGATGGCGATGGATGGGCAGATTTTGATTCCACAGGGATACCTTTACAGGTTCAGCCTCTTGATAGTAGGCCCAATTATCACAGGTATTTTAGCATGAGGATCTAGGAGTGAGGGATCCGGTATGTATACGTTGGGAAGACAGTCATGATCAGAGTAGTGCAGCGTCAGCGTGATGATCACAGTGAGAGGTTAGCATGGGACCCTGGGATTACAGGGCTGAGCCTTTCATTGACTGATGGAGGCGGGTGGATATTTGCAAGGGAAAGTCACTTTGATTTTCCATTGAGCTTCAGTATTGGGGGGAGCATGTCACTTGTTGGTGATTCGTTGAGGTCTTGTAGTACCTCACTATGGCAGCAACATGCTCAATCGGTGGAGGCCGTGTTGGGTTTGGTATGGTCTTGGAGGTCAAACTCATTTCGGGGGAAGGTCGTGTGTTAGTTGCAGGAGAATCATGGTGTTGATATCTCACAAGACTATACTTCACAGGGCATTGCAGTTCACATCTTGATATGGGATCCAGGGATTGGAGTGCTTGGTAGTTCATAGTTTGATGGAGTTGAGACTCGAGTAGAGTGCTTGCTTGGGGACTTGATCGAGGATCTATTGCACTTGATCACTCTACTCACCAAGAGCATTTGGGTGTCATGCATGATGAGCACTTGGAGGGGCCACATATGGAGGGGAGCTTACTACAAATCACATAGGTGGATATGGGATCCTGGTATCACATATAGATTGATTCAGTTATTGCTTGAGTACAAGCAATATTCTCGCAGGGAGGACTGTAATGTCCCCATTTTTGGACATTATTACATTACAGAGTGTTATGCCTACCAGAGTAGCTAGATTGGGGTGATAGAGAGTTCAGGAGATATTGAGGGGTTTTATTGGGCCCAACTTGCATCGTTCATCATATTTCATCATCAGGATCCATTCCGCACGGATTGGCTTTGGTTTCGTTGCATTCCGACGATTTCCGTAATTTTGAGTTATTATGAGTCATATTTTAATTAAACTCACTAAGAAGGTCATATTGAGCATAATACTTGGAGAAACCTCTTAGTGTAATAGCTCATAGGAATCAGGAGGAAGAGCACAACAAGATAAAATGATGAGAAGTGACTTTCAGTGACCGGAGAAGTCATAAGGATGTAAAAATCACTTTTTAGAGGTAAAATGGTTAATTAATTAATAAAATGATTTAATTAAGGAATAATAAAATAAAGTAAAAGTCACTTGAAGAGAAAAGGTGAACAGAGGGGGATAAAAGAGAGAGAGGGGCCTCTATTCTTTGATTATGTTGTTTATCATTTTGATGTTTGGCTTCTTGCTAGAGAGCCCATGCACTTGGGGGTTTTGAGGGTTTTGACTGAACAAACCCTAGAGATCAGCTCGGTGGTGAAAGATCCCACCTTTCCTGATCCAAGCTTGGCCAAGGAGGTGAAAGATTCCTCCCTCACCATTCTACATCAGTTACAGGAGCAGTTGAGGAAGCAGGGCGCAGTTTTTGAGGGTTTCTGCAGAGCTAGGGCACATTGTTCTTGAGAGAGGAGTTCATGGAGGGTTGTATACATCGGATCTAAGAGAGATCTCACTTCAAAGGTGCTAGCTATCACCAGGGCGCCTTTTTGCTTCAGTGATTGAGTGGTTTCTTCATCCCATTCACTCTACCATTCAGGAGGATGAGTTTCCTTTTGAGGAGGGTGCACTGTCCATTAGAGATCTTGTGTTCTGGAGGGGAATACCTTTCCCAATACACTGGAGCTTTGGCATAGGGGTTTCCTAATCCCCGATCTACCTTTTAGCAATTGGTTTCAGTGGACTGCCAACCATCTTCTTGGAGGCCGAATTATTGGCTTGCTTCAGCTAGTGAGGGCGCATCTGTTCTTAGAGACATTGTTGTTTGGAGGTATTCTAGTTGAGCTATTGCTCAAACACTGCTCATATCTTCTTTCCATCACCAAATCTATCTTATCACAAATTTTTGCAAAGGTTTGAGGCTATCAGAGAGGTGGTCGTACTTTCCTTGGACCATTCCAGCTAGGAAGTGTGCATTGTGAGAGAGAGGGCATCACATACAGCAGAGGGTATCAGTTGGATTTCAATGTTACTTGGTGTTTAGCTTGGAGAGGCTTTTGGAAGCCTAAATCTTCATCTATATCTTGTATCTTGGAGGCATCATCAGTCATACACTCTACTCTATTATGTGTATTCCAGATCTGCTCCATTTTGTATGAGGTCAGATATATATGAATAATAAATCAGATCTGAGGTATTTGTGGTTATTTCTTGTGTTATTGATCTTGCATCTTGTTGAGTATATGCCATTGTTATATCTACATCATTTACTTGTTGCAAACACACAATCAAACCATAATATTAAACCCTAGAGCAACTCAAGAAGACAAATCTGCAAAGTGTATGACGAAACACCACAACCAGAAAACCCATAAAAACCTCAATGTTCCAATCAAATCTGTTTGGGAACATTATACCAAACTTCAAGCTTCTCTCTCTCTCTTTCACAAAATTAAATGATTTATTGGTTACTTTCCTTTGCATGCGAGTAGATCTAAATTTTAATTATAAATTTCAGGTAGATCTTACGTTTGCATGCACGCATGCATAGATCTATACTTTGCATTTAATTTTTTTATCATTCAAAGTAGATCTAGTATAAAAAGTCATCTTTTAGCAATTATTTTAGCTAGATCTTAAAGCTAAAAGGAAGATTTATTTCGAGAGTTTTAATTTACATAGTTGGAAATCTTAATGCCTATTTGTTTGCTGTCCAAAACAGAAAACAAAATCCACTAATAAAGTTGTCTTTTTGCTTGCTTTCTTGGTCATTTTTAGCTAACTTTTGTCTTTCACTTGGTAATTTTTGGCCTAAGTCTAACAATTTTTGCAGGCTGTCCCAAATCATTTTTGGGCATATTTCCATCAAATAGATTGCTGTTTTTGCAGGTTTGACGAACAGATAGGAGGAAGTGTTGCCCAAATTGTGTGGATCCAAAGCATCCAGGACCCCCAAAGCACTCAATCTTCCTTCTTTTCATTTTTTCTTCTAATTTATAAGTTTGTTGGATCCTTGAATTATAAAAGGACAACAAACCTTCTCTTCTAAAGATTGTAACTTGAAGGCAACAGTGGGATAACCCACTAGCCCTCCCATCCCCCCTACCCCCGGGGGGACTCTCATTTTTGCATTTCATTTTGCATGTGTCCAATTTTGCTAACTTAACAAGACAAAATAAATCTAAAACGAACCCACAACACAACAGAACATTTACTTTCTTCTTTAGATTAGTTAGCTTAGTTTGAAACTTCCTCATCAAGGCCCTATTATGTTCTTGGCCTCGCAAGGATTTGCTTGATCTTGGCATGATTCAGAAAGGGACTTGATTTGTGTGGAGTAGTCTAATTAGGGAAAACCTTTTGCCATTATTGTTGAATACGGGATCCATACTAATAAATTGTTTGTGAGTTCAGGGGGGTACTTTGAGATTCGTTCTCTCCTCGTTGGAAGTCCTTGCAGTTTCGCTTGTACCCATTTGAGGGATAATAGTTTAAAGGAAACACATGATAGATTAGATCTTTCATTTTCATGCTTACAATCCCCTGCAATCGTGAGTGGATTTGCACTATCAATCCACCACACTCAATTAACTTAAATCCAAGTGAAATCCTTAACTAATAAAACTTGTCAAGAGCAATTCACAACATTCATCTTGCAGCAATACGCACTTTCATTTGGCACTGGTCTACAATATTTCCATTTGTTTATTATCAGTTGCTTTCATTTGATTTCAAGTACTTGCTTAATATCATTTCGAATAAGCAATCTTTGATGTGTCATTTTATGCTGCTAGAATAGTGTTTCTTGCTTTTGTTTCATTCAACTCCTAGATTAATTGTAATTAGCATAAGCAACCTTAGATTATTTTATTAGGGACTACCCCCCTTGGATTCGCTAGGAGTTAGCCTAGACGGAGGAGTCAAGTTATTGTTCGAATATGAAAGATGTGTGCTCGTTTTACCATTGACAATACACTTGTCACCCAACCATAGGCCAGAGCCACCCTCCGAGCACCTTAACCTTGATAGAGAATCATTTCGGAAGCAAACCCTAGGCTAGATAGCCAAACAAAGGGTAGCGCACCTTTCCCCAAGGATAGCGCACCAACAAGAGCTCATCAAATAGTCCAAACCCTAGCCAAGAGATAGTCCAAGCCAAACGTGATCTGCTAGCTGCAGCAACTGCAATGGCAGCTCTCCTCAAACCTGTGCACAAGACTGGGCACTGCAGTGCGCACAAGACTAGGCACTGCAATTCTGAGACTGCCTGCCAGAATGAGAACTGGCCTCCTATATTTATACTAATTCTAGCTAACTGCCTGGGTCGACTTCTCATTCTGGGTATCTGTCTGTTCAGTATATATTATTATTTCTGGCCGACTTCTTCTCTTGGAGGCTAATAACCTAATATAAATTATCTTCTTGAGCCGACAAGTCTTCTAGGGTTATTAGCCAACTCATTAGGGTTTCTTCTTGCTTCCCGAAGTATTCTATTCTTGTCAGGTTTACACGTGGAGGAGGTAAATACCTCCCGCAACTACCATAATATCAATAGTTATCAGGTGACAACAACCCGACTTGAGACTCACCCCCAAGGTCTCACCCAGTGGATTGAAGATTTCTTCCACGTGACCCGAGGTGCGGATTAGGTGGCGACAAGGAGAAAGAAGTGTTGCAGCAGAAAATTCAGGAGAAGGGAAATTGAGTGGAGGCCGAGTTAGTTGAATTCTAGAGAGCTGAAATCCGTACCAGCCGCTTGTGTGAAGGGTCTGTGCAGAGATCCGTATGGCATCCATATGAGGGGTGAGAGAGAGGGAGGCTGAGCAGATTGGGGTTCCAGTGGGATGATTTTCTAGTGGGTCGAGTTTTCCAAAGGGGCCGAGTTACAGGTTCCATTGCTGTACAAAATTTTGTATTTCTCTGTGGACCATATTAATAAGAAAAACAATTGAATGTTAGTTTTCCCAAGTTGGGTTTCCAGGGTAAACAACTATATAATATGTGACTGATTTTTCTGTTGTGTATGACTGATTTTCTACTTGTTCTTCTGCTGCATATTTATGCTAAAATACCAGTTTATTTCTGTTAAGTTGTTTGAGAATTTAATTACAGGGTTAATTAAATTTTCTGGGTATAAAAAACAGCTAGGAATATAAATCAGATCTGGTATTTGGGGTTTTAAAAATCTTTGCATTCATTAACTAAACCATAAATAAGATTTGTTTAGGCTCTCATTGTAATCAATGATATATCTAAGAGAAGTGGCCAAAAGTGAAGGGGAAGTTGTATTGAGGCGACGGTGATACATCTCCCATCCGTTACCCCAAGGTGGCATCCGTGGATTGGGCTTTTCCACTTCGATTCTAGTTTAGGCGGCAGCACATGGCATGTGTGACTATTTTAGAAATATGTACCCACTGACGAAAAGAACACCAGAGAAGTGTCTATTTCAATATATTATTTTTAAAACATAGAAATGCAATCTCCCAATCTATGAGAAGAGGTAATAACTCTGGCATGATATAATTGAGTTATAAGGCAGCATCCACTGGTATGAAGAGAGCACAACATTTTAGGAAATAATTTTTCCCAAAAAAAATTTAGAGGTAATAAAAGAATAAGCATGGACCATAATGATTTTTGATAGAATATTTTTGGAACATATTCTGAAATAAAAATGGTTTCAAAAGGAAAGGCTGCCAATTCCGCAATTACCTAAAATTCCCAAATAATATGACAGAGGTACATCCGTATATTTGATCTTCTGCAAGTTATTCGCCCCAGGTATTATGCTGTATTCTTCCCATCCAGTAGCACCCATTACCAAATCATCTTCTTTGAAGTCTGGATGATTTGAAATAACAACCTTGGAAACACCATAGCCAGTTATCACCTGCATATCGAGTTAATATCACAAATAATGAAATACAAGCTTCGTAGTTGAGATACTAATAATACAATGAATTTTTGGCTACATGTTTCACATTGCACTGCACTCAATCCTGATCTAGAACAAGAAAAAGTACTTCCATTTATTACAAAAGGGTGATGAAAAATATCCTAAAATGAAAGAACTTAAGTTTAAAGATTGAGGGTAATTTACTATTTTTTTAAGTGCAAAAGAAATTAATGTGAGTTGGTTGAATATTTTAACTAGATAGCAAATTGTTTTAGACAAAGAATTTTTCCATCATTTTCTAAAATATAAAGTTTGATGTCATATGTTCGTGCCAGAAACTACTGCAAATTAACTTACCTATACTAATTTATTTGATTTAGTGAATACAGATGTCAATTTCAAGAAACACTAGAAGACAGAAGATGAGTAAGATTTCCAATGGATTAAAAAAGAAAAAATGGCAACCTCAAGATTCATATTTTGGGTTCAAAACTGCTAACTACTGCCACTGCCTTTCATTGTTTTCACGGGAGATGTTCTAAGCATGCAAACTTACATGCACATAAAGAATGCAAAAGAGGATACGACTAGGCATATTTGAACATGAAAATGATTTAGTTCAAGTAACAGCATAGATGCAAAACAAACAGAACCATGTCTTACCGATCCAGGTGTAAAAGGAGCTGTAAAATAAGAAGCAACGTTTTTCATGCGGCCCCGCATGTAAGGATCACATGATAAATACAAATTCTTTACAAGTACATCTTGTGATCCATCTTTCAGTTGCAAGGGAAGTTTTGTAGATTTTAATAACATATCAGACACCTTGGGCATTCCAGTAACGTAATCCTTGAAAATAACTTGCTTATTATTCACTTCATTACATGCCATTTCAGTAGAGACACCCTGCAATAAATTGGTCCAAATAAGTTAAAATGTCATTACAACCATCCTTTTGATAACATGAGAAAATACCATCCTTCTTACAAAGAACTTAACCCAACAATCTTTTCAAAAAACCTTCTTACAAAAAATTAGTTTACAAGGAAATGAAGTACGACAAAATAGAAGACCAAAAAGAAGGAAAAGGACAGTACATATTGGTATACCGTAAGAAATGTCATGCAGCAGCTGATTTATCATGTATAGTACTTGCTAGCATGATAGTTAACAAATATGCAGTAGATGTCTATCATCTAAGTCTCTTAAAAAAATATAACATAAAATTACCTTTAAAATGAAGATTCAGAGCCCAAACAGAAGCAAGATTCAGAGAAAATATCATTCTTCTTAAAAGAACTTAACCAAACAATCTTTTCAAAAAACTTTACAAAAATTTAGTTTACAAGGAAATGACATAAGCCAAAATAGAAGGCCAAAAAAAATAAAAGGACATTTTATATTAGTAAACTCTAAGAAATTTCAGACCGCAGCTGATATATCATGTATAGTACTTGCTCGCACGATAGTTAACAAATATGCAATAGATGTCTATCATGTAAATCTCTTAAAAAATATAACATAAAATTACCTTTAAAATTAAGATTCAGAGCCCAAACAAAAGCAGTCTTGATATCCCTGAAAAAGCGATATTTTTAATGCAAAAGAATCGAGCTCTAAAACATCTCAAGAGCCCAAAGCCAGCATTCTGTCATGAAAGATTACTAGAGATCACAAGGGGCAACCCTTGCTGGTAAATGAGTACAGCATGCTGTGGAGAGGGAGGCACCTTGGCAAGTTTTGGTTCAACACCGGCTTCAATGCACTCATCACATTCAGGGTATTAAAGGTCCTTTCCAGTTGTGTGACATTATAAGAAATACACAAGCTTTCATGATTTCAGGTTCTCGCCCATTAAAAGCATGTGGGCTGCTTGGCAGGTTGTGTCTAGGTTTGTTACTTGGCAGTTTGAGGAACCTTGAGATGCCTGGAATTTGGTGTCATGGCCAATTTGGACGTTCTCATTTCTCAATGGACCAGTTGGCCTTTTAGCTGGATTTGCGAGCAAAATATTGGAAAGGAAAGGCCTCTTTTGTGAAAAGATTTGTGGAACCATGAAAACCCACAATGGCATACCTGAGATGCTTTTATCGGGCTCAAAAGCTCATTGGTTCAGATAAAGGTGTTTTAGAGGGCCTCTATCACATGATTCATAAAAAGTGTTCATTTTAATCCAATTAAATAGGTTGGGTCCATTCTGGAGGGATTGAAGATAGAGGAATGGGAATCCCTTTTACATTTATGTGACCAAGGATCTTTATGATATGGTAAAACAAACGTCTGACGTTGACCCTCACTTGAACAAAAGGTGGGGAGTGAAGGATCCGGTGCACGCTAGTTGAGGAGGCATCAATCCATCTGGAATCACATGCTTGTTTAAAGTTTAGGGGTGGCTTCTGCGCCAACAAGGGTAGGTTGTTAAAGGAAGGATTCATAAAGCAGGAGTTACTGATGCTAATTGTGCTCTTTGTGGCAAGGATGAAATGGTCAAGCATATTCACTTGAACAAAAGGTGGGGAGTGAAGGATCCCGTGCACGCTAGTTGAGGAGGCATCAATCCATCTGGAATCACATGCTTGTTTAAAGTTTAGGGGTGGCTTCTGCACCAACAATGGTAGGTTGTTAAAAGAAGGATTCATAAAGCAGGAGTGACTGATGCTAATTGTGCTCTTTGTGGCAAGGATGAAATGGTCAATTATATTTTTTTGGGATGCCATGCTGCAAGAGTGTTTTGGACTTGGTTCCAAAGTGGATTTCACCTCTTTTTCACTTCCCCACTTTCATGGAAAGGTCCTCTTCTAGGTGACACTTGGATGGCTTGAGGCAACTATAAATACTTGTAGCATTTATTATTGTTGATTGCTATTGCCTTTCTTTGTAAGCATCCAAGTAAAGCTACTTTTCAGAAAGATATCTCTTCTCTTTGCCTAAGGGAACTAAGGATCTTTAAGTAGGAGTCGGTTCTACTTGTGAGAGTCAAACTCAGCTTTTTTTGGCATGATGTTGCATTAGAAAAATTTTGAGATAAAAAATGTGCTATCAACATCAACTTTAAAAGAACCAATAGGATTCAAGATGATCATGTCAACCATAAGGGTAAATAGTTTTGGAGGGAAAGAAAGAAAACTACTTTTTTAATCATAAACTACTTTCTTTTATCATATTTTTGACTTATCTCCTTATAGGTTTACTCAAATTTCAAGTGTAGGCACTCTTTGGATGTGGAATTCTTGCATCCAATGAGTGCCTACACTTGAAATTTCAAGTGTAGGCACTCATAGAATGCAGGAATTCCAAGAATTCCACATCCAACGAGTGCCTACACTTGAAATTTGAGTAAACCTATAAGGAGATAAGTCGAAAATACGATTAAAAAAATAGTTTCTTTCTTTCCCTTTGAAAATTCATAACTCTTGTTTTATTATTTTCCTTAGTGTTGATATTATGGTAGTTGTGGGACGTATTAACCTCCATATGTAACCATTGACTAGAATAAAATATTATGTGTTATCGCGCAATCTGTACTTTCCAAAAGCCCAAGGCAAGTGAAACAAGATTGGAGTAACAAGGAGGTGACCTATCACTGTCACCTTAATAGGAAACCCCTTTCTATTTAGGAGTAGGATAAAACTACCCTAAGGGAGACGTCCTTGGTGACCTAAGGGGTTGGTGAAACGAAGCAAAGATGTAAAGATTAACCCCACTCTCACTGGTCACTTAAATCAAATTATGTCTCAAGGGATGAAGCAAGTGTAGAAGATGAAGTGTACCTGCCCGGAACAAGACAACAAGCATATATATGGCAGCTTCAAGTACAAAAATTATATTAATACTTCAATAAGATAATAAGCTAGTGGAACATATGCTAGCTCATATAAAACTGCAACAATAGGCAAGTTTACAACAGCAATTAGTAATGTATAATAGCTGCAAGAAATACTCTTCAGAAATGTTTTAAAAGACAATGAAAATATAGCATTTAGTGCATATAATGATAGCAACTTGTCACAAGCAAATTCTAAAATGATTAGCTAGAAATTAATGTTGAGTATGCACAAAATTTGCTGCAGTTAGATGGTTGTAGCAAACATTTATAACAGCAGCGAGAAGGTTAAATATCTAAGCTAAGTTAGTATTAGTTTTGGTTAGTAGAGGCTTGAGAGCTTAAACTTTGAGTGTCTGTTTGATCAATCAACCAAAGAAGAGAGAGACTAGTGCCTTTAAGGGGTTGTGAAGTCAAGGGTTTAGCAGCATTTACTTGGAGAAACAATGATGATTATACTTGTCTATGTAAAAGGGAGGATCTTATAGGACTAGCACCTCAAGTCCTCTAGGATCCAAACTTTAGGGAGGTGAGCTAACTAGAGAGTAGGCACTTCTAGGCCCTAGCACCTTCCTCCTCCTTAGACTATTGAAATATATTTAATGCAACAATAACTAGGCAATGGCTTCTAAAGTGCTAGAACTTTAGGGATTTAGAAGCATGTCTAGGTTAAATCACTTTAGTAAAGTCTAGCAAATGAAGAGCAAAGAAGTAGCACCTTAAGTTATTTACTCCTAGGGTTTGTCAAGCAAGAAATTTCATAATCTTTAACATGAATAAGCAAATATACCATAACCATTCAAAATGAAATGACAATTGCAGATTTACTTACTTCACCAAGAATAATCAAGCAATAAAACCCTAGATTGCTAAGTAACTTCACCAATAAATTATTCCAAGTTGCAAAATTTAGCCTCCAAGACAAGTGCGCCTCACAATTTCAGCCAATATACCCTAAAAAGGGCACCAATTTCAATCCTCTCTCTCTCATGGAAGAGTTATGATGAAAATGAATGTCATTTTTGTGTATCTATACCAAAATCTGGCCTAAAATTATATTTATTTTAAAATACAGGGCCGACCTCAACAATTTTGCCCTCGATTTACAAATTAAATAAATTTACATAAAATAACCCTAAACAAGGTGATGTCATCCCTTGTAGGGTGACGTTAGGTCTCCTCAAGGGGACATTAGGCTGCAAGAACATGGCGCTAGGCCTCCAAAGGCCTCAAACTTTGTCCACACGTGCTACCATCATCTTCAAGGAACCTAGTCATGGACTAGAAGGATGACGTCTCAGCCTCCAAAGGGTAGTGTCCTGGTGCATGGAGGGCAAAATCCCCCCCTAGGCCTACCAGAGTGCCTCCAAAGGCAACAACCTCTTCTTGTATCACGCAAGCTGGTCATCACTATCATGCCCCAAGCCCGAGGTCTCAACATCTATCCCTGGGCTTCAAGCCCTCATGAAGGTCTGAACTGGTCATCTCCTCACGAATACTAGTCCATCAGGCAAGGTCCTACAAAGACAAATAGATACGCCCTCTAGGGGTCCATGAGTCACGAGTATCATAGCAAGTAAATCACATCCAATAATCAAACCACCTGAACATGTGCATCAAACCCCCCTAAACCAAACAAATGCTCAAAGATGTTATACAACTTGCCAAATTTAGGTTTGGGAAGGGTCTCAGGATGTCCTATTGGGTTAATCCCCCTTTAATTCTAGGGTGTTTCCCAGGTGGAGCCTACTCCAAGTCATGTAAGTGTATGAAGTGACATGGGGTAGACCTTTGGGCATAGGGTGCAAGTAATAACAGGAAAATGTAGAGTCTTACCTGTGGGCGCCTTTGTGGAGTGTGAGTTGCACCTTGCCATGAATGCAATTGTTTCCTAGCCCATTCATTGTCATTTATTATTTCTTAGCTTTCTTTCTTTTGATCTTTCCTTTTGTGCTACAAGAGAATAGTTGAGGGCCACTATCCTGGCTTGGTGACCAAAGGTGAGAGTGTCATCGACAAAACATTTCACGGAAATGAGAAGGTCGACTCGTGATGAGACCCCCTTTCTCTTGGCTATGAAACCAAGAGCCACTACCCTGGATTGGTGAGCAGATAGGTGGTAATGTAATACTGTTACATGTTCATGGTGATAATAGTTTGGCTCATGATGGGACCTCCTATCCATCAACTAATACCTTGAGTGTTCATGTTATCTTGTGGGTCCCCTTTTCTTACTGAGAAGCTTTTCACTGCTTTCTCGGGGATCCCTGGGTGAAGCATCTCGAAGGTTTCAAAATGGATTTTAACTCTTTCCAACTACTTTTACCCTCTGGGCCTTTAGCCCCATATTCCCACAAGGTAAGGTACAACCCTTCTTAGTGTAGCCTATCCCAATGCCCAAAAGATGGGGAGATGGAAGGTGTTGACCACCTATTTTCAACTAGGGGGTCAACTCCATGTGCCATGAAGCTGTGTACCTGATGGTGCAACCAAGTTGAAGACTTTCTGGTTCTACAAGGCATTTTTTTTCCCCAACACTTCTTTTTGTAATTGGAATTCTTGCTCCCCTGCGTGGGATAATAATGTAATGGGTCTGCATGGATCATATTTTAGGTTAGTTTCCTAGGACTTTATCATTAGGGAAGTCCTTTCATCGAGTGTTTTTTTTCCTCAGGTAATTGATTTGGCCTAACCAGTCATTTTAATTGCCCTTGAGTTTTTCACTCACAATAATCCTCCAAAGTGGTGAAAGGTGTTCTAATGATCGAGCTCAATGGGTGACTAGGGTTTAGGAATATTGTAAATGACCATGCTAGACATATCTTAGAGTCTTGCGGAATTCCGTCAAGTCTAAGTAGTTTTTTTAATTTTTTAAAATTTCTCAATTAATGGTAATTTTAATTAAAATTGATGCAAAAATGTAAAAACTAGGTCCTAGGGGATTTTGATAGGGGTGTGAATACTCAAAAAATTGGAATAAGACCCCCTACACCCTTGGACAAAGTTTCAGCTCAATTGGACAAATTTTGCTAGGCCATTGTCCATGAGGAGTCTCAGTCAGTCTTGAGTCAGCAATTTAATTGCTTAATTTGGCTAGGTCAAAAATGTCAAAAGTTGTAAAATTAACAAAAAGGTTTGAGAAAGAGTGGGAGATGATGCCTAACCTTTTTCCTAAGTTAGAGAAACACTTTTCTAACTTACTCAACCCCCCACAACTAGCCACTACCTCACATCACTCATCCCCCTAGGGAAGTTGCACCCCCCTTGGTGAGGAAACCACCCAAAGTCAAAAAATATTAAAAGAAACACCCAAGCTTCTAAATTGTGCCCTCCTAGTGATCTCACATGGTGTTTGACTTGTCAAAAAGGTGTTTCCCCTCTCACACCCTAAACCCTCACAAACCCTAACCTACCAAAATCCTAAAAGTTCGCCCACCTTGAGATCATGAACTCTTTTGGGTGAGTGACACTTGGAGCTCATCCAAGAGGGGTCACTCTTGACTCCCAGATATAAAAGAATGACTACCCCTCTCTCATTTCCCATCTATTCTCAGTGTAAAGTTACTATACCCAAATCTCTCCCGCTCTTCTCTCTCTCCCATCTTGCTCTCTTTCATTTCTCAAACTTGTAGCTAGTGTTTGCTCAAGCTTGCTTCTAATAAAAGGAATTTTTGGAGGAAATTGTTGGCATTGAAAGTATTATTGGTGCTTGGATTGGATCCACATTGGAGGTGACTTGTGTTATTGTCTTTTTGAGTTTTAGCTTGTAGATCTAGTGTAGGAGGTCCAAGCAAAGTATTTTGCTTGGATAGATCTATGATAGTATTATTGTAGATTTATTGAGTGGTTTATTATTGGTTTAGCAAAGTATTTTGTTATTCATTTTAAATCTACTCACCTCCTTCCTTGTCTTGTAGCTTGATCTCTTTTATTTGCAAGTCATTAAGGGTTGGAGAAGGATAAATTTCAGATCTGGAAATTTATCCCTTCACCCACTTGAAACCCTCTTAAGATTTGTGTTCTTTTCATACATATTTCTCTAGTATTTTTAGGTATATTTATATCATAGAATAGGTCTCATATCATCTATTATATGTTGTTTTTTGTACTAAAAATTTCTGGTTATTGCTAACAGAAATTTTTCCAAGTTTTTTGTTTGTTTTGCAACATTTCCAGCAAGTTTTACTTCTTGTGTTTCTACAGATCTGAACCAGTCAAGGGGAGGTGTTTCCCATTTAGGGCCACAAAACGTCAAGAAACAACCTCCCAAGTAAGAGTATTGAATACCCTCTTCTTCTTCTTCTTCTTCTTCTTTCTTACATCGTAAACAAGCCCAAAGAGAGTCTCTTGGACTTGCATTTCTCAAAGCTTTTAAAATTTCTGCATTTTTTAATTATTTTTGCCTACAACTAACAAAGAGAATTGGCTTTGCCACCCATGCTAATCATAAGGCTAGGATTTAGATCTTATTTTCTGTTTTAAGCTTTCATTTCTATTGGCCCCACTTGTCCTTAATACAAGGTTGAGAGGCTAGGATCTTTACTTTTCTTGTCAAGCATTTGTTTAAGTTCTTTCACCCACTTTGGCACAAAATCGGTAGGCTAGTCCTCCTCCTTGTGCCTTCGTTGTGGTTTCTATTTTTTATTTCAAGTATTGTTTGTCCCACTTGTCCTTAAGACAAGTTTGAGTGGCTAGGACTTTGTCATTTACTTTCCAAGTTAATTTTACTTGCATTTTTTATTCTTTGCCTACACCTAGCAAAGAGGTTTGGCTAAGCCAACCCATGCTATATTGTAAGGCTTGTCTATAGTTTAGTTTGTTTTCCTTTCATATTGTCTATAATTGCTTAAATCTCTAGTTTCTCATTCTTTAATTTATTTTCTTTGCAAAGTCACTTAATATCGCTATCTATTGCTTAAGTTGTACAATCATATAATTAGTTCAATATCTTGTATCTTAAGCATAGATCTTTCTATTTGCAATTTATATTTCAGGTTGTTCATAGTTGCAATCTAGACTAGGAGGATAAATTCATCTAGTCTAATTAGGCACCTTTGACTGCTACAACTTTCGCCACCAAAAAGGGGGCTTGTGGAGGCTACAGGGGGTGCTAAGTCAGGGATGACTTCATGGCACTAGGTGTCCCCCCTGCTTGAGCGCCCAAGTTTTCCGGGTTGACCTATGGAGCTAAGGAAGGGCCTTGTCTGCCCTTCTTCTTGAGCACCCAGAAATCATTTTGGCCAAAGCAGTAAGAATCTAGGGCTAGTCACATAGCTTAGGTTTGTTTCACACTAGCTTAGGCCCCCTAATCAAAGAGAGACTCGTAAAACTTTTCTAAAATTTATCTACTACACTTCGCAACTCTTGCACCTTATTTTCAGTATCTTTCAGTTGTGCAGACCTTGTTGTTCAAGGTATCTTTTACATGCTTATGGTTTGATTCATTTCAGCTTTTCATTTCCCAACATTTCAATTCAAGTTGAGCATTTACTTTCAAGTTCATTGTGGTTAAAGTGGTTTCTTTGTTCAAGGGAAAACTGCTATCAAGTTGCGCACTGTAATGTCCCCACTTTGGGACATCATCACAGTGCAGAGGTTTATGATGACCAAAGTATCCATATGGAGGTTATAGCAAGTACAGGAGTTATTGAGAGTCATTGTGGGGTCCATCTTGCATTTCTCATCATTTCCCATCATTATGAACCATTCCGCACAGATTGGCTTTGGTTCCGTTGCATTCCGACGATTTCCATGATTTTGACTATTTTGAGCTATAAGCTAATTGAATTCACTGAAGAGGTCATTTTGGGCACATTACTTGGAGGAACCTTTCAATGTAATAGCTCATTGGAATCGAGAGAAGTAGCACTAGAGGATGGGCTAGTGAGAAGTGATTTTCAGTGGCCAGGGAAGCCACAAGGAGAAATAAGGTGTTTTTCAGAGGTAAAAAGGTTAATTAATTAATTAAAGTGATTTAATTAATTAATTAAATATTAATAAAATGAAAGTCACTTTGGAGGGACAAGGAGAGCAAAATGTATAAAGGAAAGGCTAGGGCCTCTACTCATCCATTTATGTATGTCTATCATTTGATATCTAGCTTTTAGCTAGTGAGCCCAGCATTGGGGGTTTTGAGCGTTTTGACTTAACAAACCCTACAAGACGATTCAGTGGTGAAAGATTCCACCTAGCTTGTCCCAAGCTTGGTCTCGGAGATGCAATACTCTCCCACGCCATTCTAGTTCCAGATCTACTCAGTTGCAGGAGGATTCTACATCAGTTGCAGGGGCAGAGAGAGAGAGGGCGCACCAGCTAGAGTTTCCAGCAAGAGGGGCGCACCATTCATTGAAGGAGGATTTGTCCAAGCTAAGGAGAGGCGATTTTGGGAATTCCAGGTATTGGGTTTCCCTTGCAGGTGTTATAGCATTATTCTTGGTGGACTTCAAAGGTGTTTTGGTGGTGGATTCATCAGTGTTAAGAGTGGGACGATTTCCCAAGAGGAGGGCGCACCACATCTTGGAGGATAGCTAGATCTAAAGATCTAGCAGGTATTTGGCCTAGTTGAGCACTTGGGTTTTCATTGTCGTGCCCCGATATATCATTCTAGTGGATTGGTGGAGCCGTTGGAGGTCTCTAGGAGAGAGGCCGAACTATTAGGGTTTCAGCCATCCAAGAGGGCGCACCATACATTGGAGGTGGTTCAGATCCATAGGGTTTGAGAAGGATATTGGAGATTCGGGCACTTGGGTTGTTCTTGCCATCACCCGATCTACTATTTGGCATCCTTCTTGGGGTGATTGGACACAATTGGCAGCATGGCCGAATTGTTGAGGAGCTTCAGCATTCCAGCAGGACATGGCATCACCCAGTTAGGGTTTCTGCACTTCATACGGTCAGATCTACCTTGGTATTGGTCTTCATCTCTTATCCAGCCTTTGGAGGCTTATTTTGTATTGTCGGGAGCTTTTGTAATGTCCCCACTTTGGGACATCATCACAGTGCAAAGATTTATGATGACCAGAGTAGCCAAATGGATGTTATCGCGAGTACAAGGGTATTTGAGAGGCATGGTGGGGTCCAACTTGCATTGATCATCACATTCCATCATTATGAGCCATTCCGCACAGGTTGGCTTTGGTTTCGTTGCATTCCGACAATTTCCATGATTTTGACTATTTTGAGCTATAAGTCAATAGAATTCACTAAAGAGGTCATTTTGGGCACATTACTTGGAGGAACCTCTCAGTGTAATAGCTCATTGGAATCGGGAGGAGAAACACTACAGGATGGGATGGCTAGAAGTGACTTTCAGTGGCCAGGGAAGCCACAAGGAGAGATAAGGAGCTTTTCAAAGGTAAAAAGGTTAATTA
>JASDQU010014337.1:76354-98377 GCA_032191745.1 Picea mariana
AACACTACAGGATGGGATGGCTAGAAGTGACTTTCAGTGGCCAGGGAAGCCACAAGGAGAGATAAGGAGCTTTTCAAAGGTAAAAAGGTTAATTAATTAATTAAAGTGATTTAATTAATTAATTAAATACTAATAAAATGAAAGTCACTTTGGAGGGACAAGGTGAGCCAAAAGTATATAGGAAAGGCAAGGGCCTCTTCTCATTCATTCATGTATGTTTATCTTTTGATTTCTGGCTTCTAGCTAGTGAGCCCAACATTGGGGGTTTTTAGGGTTTTGACTTAACAAACCCTAGAGTACGATTCGGTGGTGAAAGATTCCACCTAGCTTGTCCCAAGCTTGGTCTCGGAGCTGCAATACGCTCCCACACCATTCTAGTTCCAGATCTACTCAGTTGCAGGAGGATTCCACATCAGTTGCTTGTGCAAATAGAGAGAGGGCGCACGAGTTGGGGTTTCCAGCAAGGGGGGCGCACCATTCATTGAGGAGGGATTCGTCCTAGCAGAGGAGAAGGGATTCCGGGAATTCCAGGTAGTGGGTTTCCTTTGCAGGTGTCTTGGCATCATTCTTGGTGGTTTTCCGGAGTTTTTCAGTGGAGGATCGATTTGTATTGAGAGTGGGATGTTTTCCCAAGAGGAGGGCGCACCATTATTTGGAGGGTAGCTAGATCTAAGGATCTATCCGGTATTTGAGGATTTGAGCACTTGGGTTCTCATTGCAGCATCCTGATCTATCATTGTGGAGAGTTTCAGAGCATTTGGAGGCCTCTTTCATCAGGGCTGAATTATCTAGGGCTTCAGTCATCTAGTGGGGCGCACCATTCAGTGGAGTTCAAATCTACAGAGGTTGAGAGGGATCTTGGAGATTCGGGCACCTGGGTTGTTCTTAGCATCACCCGATCTACTGTTTGGCATCTTTCTGGAGGTGATTGGACATCTTTGGCACCAGGGCCGAATTGTTGAGGAGCTTCAGTTATCCAGCAGAGCGTGGCATCTTCCAACAGTGAGGGGTTTGGCACTTGGCATTGGTCTTCATCTCTTATCCAGCCCCTTTGGAGGCTTATTTTGTATTGTCGGGAGCATTTTGTAGCAGCTCATACTTGTTATCCATTGTCTATCATATTGGCCATATGTTGAGCATTCCAGATTGGCATCTCCATTGTAGCAGGTTCTTCTATTTTATGAATAAAGAATATTTGAGATGTTTTGGATTGTCTATCTTACTGCATATGGTTGAGGTATGTTCCATGGTTATATCTTTCTGTTATTTGCTGCATACACACATCTAAACACATCTAAACAAGTAGATCAGCAAACTGTTTGACAAAATACCTCACTCAGAAAAAGTTTTAAAAAGACACCAAAACAATGATGATCCTTGCATAATGGCTTGGGATCATTACAGCTTTTTGTAGCAGCTCATACTTCTATCTTGAAGCCATCTGTTGAGCATTCCAGATCGGCATATTCATTGTAGTAGGTTCCTCTATTTCATGAATAAAATCATATTTGGGATGTTTTGGCTTGTCTATCATATTGCATATGGTTGAGGTATGTCCATGATTATATCTTCTTGTTTATTGCTGCAAACACTCATATAAACACATCAGTAAACCCTAAGGCCAAAATCAAGAGGCCATTCAACAAGTAAACACATCTAACAAGTAGGTCAGCGAAGTGTTTGATGAAATACCACAACCAATAAAAGTCTTAAAAGACACCCAAAACCGTGATGTTCCTAGCATAATGGCTTGGGATCATTACAGTGTTATTAGAGCTTAAATCCTGCCAAACCTGAGGGATCGCACATAGGGATAAATGGATAGTTGGGAAGAAATGGATAAGATAGCATTTGAGATGACACGCTTGGAGATAATGTATTCCGGCCTTAGTGAGGAAAATAGGGCTCTCATAACCTTTCTTCAGTATGTAGCCTTTAGAAAGCCCAGTTAGAGCAAAGAGGATATCTTACACGGGATCATCATAGCAGATAAAAAGAAAAAAGAAACAGCTAGATGGATGGAAGAACAAACGAGCTCCATTAGGAGCACACAACCTTGCTACAGTTGCAAGGGGCCGTGGGAACCAGATCATAGATGCAGGGATCGGGACCAGAAGCACACTATTGAGGCATGCTATGACAATGATGATGAGATGAGTGAGGATGGAGTGATAAATGATGATTTGGGACAGTCTGATGATGATAGTGACTCTTGCACAGAGGCTAGTGATAGTAACTCTTGTACAGAGGATGATGTTACTAGCACGCTTGAGGAGGATGATGACCCTTGTATAATGGATAGACAGTCGAGTGGACAGAATGATAGCACCAGTACTTCAGCAAACATATCACATGGTGTTGATGACCTTACGCCCCAGCAGAGTGGTGACACTAGTGAGGACTCATGCGTGTTAGCACCTACAGATGATCAACCTCCTATGGCGGCCATGACACATCTGTCGTCTTTTTAGGCATCCATGATAGCCACATCACATGAGGAGGTCAGTCGCATGTCAGATAGGGTTGATGAGCCTTGTGAGAGGGATGCACACCACAGACATGTAGATCCACCAATCCAGAAGGAGATATAGGGAGTACAGACAGGGGACCTTACACATACAGATCATCCAGAGGAGATTCAGTCACATTTTTTGGAGACTCCATTAGTTGAGCAGATTGTGGATGCTGACAGGTTGATGGAGCACTTACTTCCAGGATCGGCATGCATGGATGAGGATGCACTCTTTAGCAGTCAGGATGACCATAGCACGTGTTTGGATAGATCTATATGGGATCCAGGCACAGATGTAGTAGCAGGTTGAGTGCACAAGAGGATATTGTTGCTCACGCCGGATACAGTATGATTCAGAGGGAGCTAGCAGTTGAGAATGATGTGCAGTCACATATGGGCAGACCCAGTAGCACTGTAGACAGTGGGCAGTTCAGCACATTATCTTATGCAGAGAGTGTTTTTGGGGACTCCAGAGTTTACACTAGCAGGAGTAACAGTAGCAGTGAGGGATATGAGGTGGCACCTCAGCATGACCATGATCAGGAGCCACACCACTTAGCAGCACAGTTGAGAGTCAGTGAGGCCATGATCATGGCAGCCACCAGGCGCAGTGATGACATGCATGCATTGATGGCAGATTACTGCTGGAGAGAGTCAATGACACATGATAGTTCAAATGAGGGAATTTCCATGGATGATTTTCATACTCTCAGGGAGAGAGTATTTGTGATGAGGATCGACTACCAACAGTTGTTGACTGACAGAGATTATCTATTAAGGATTGGTGAGATGTATCATGAGGCTCTGAGAGAGCAGGAGTTGGAGATGGACCAACTCACTCAGGAGTTGGAGAGTACTCGAGGATTCTTGAGAGGCACACAAACATCCCTTCAAGAATCAGAGTCTAGGTTAGATGAGTCTCTTGAGGAGATTCGTCAGAGATCCACTTCATCTGTCTTAGTGGAGACTCAGATGTATCAATCAGTCACATAGATAGAGGATGTTAGTGATCTAGCAGAGGAGCACCAGTTGATGGAGGACACTTCCATTTGTGTTCCAAGAGCGGTTGACCTCCATGTAGAGGTTGACCCAGCAGTATGCCCAGGATCAATGATGCAGCATGAGTCTGTGGAAGACGACATGAGTATGCCAGAGCATACAATGATTAGTGATAGCTCACAGGTACATGCCGAGATGTATGGTGGGATTCAGAGGGGTGTGCTGCCTTGCAGGGAGGAGACATGCTTAGGGGAGCATGCAGAGGCCACTCTTTCGCAGCAGTACATGGTTATGAGATATCACCTTCACCGTTTCAGCAGTTGCGTGGGTGATGGGAGATGGAGATTGGTTTACCAACAGTTGGAGGAGTTACTTCTGGTTGTACCTGATGATTGGGGTTTAGTGAGGGCTACAGACGAGTAGTTATCAGGGGTACAGTAGGACGTGCTCTTGGTCGAGTCCTTGGGATTGACCGAGGCACGTGTTATTTTTCATCCCTATAGTCAACTACAGATGTCTCTATTACCTTTTCTCGACACTTTTATCATGGACAACAGCATGAGGAGAGATAGACAGTGGCAAAGGGCATGGGGAGTGCCTAGGCCGAGGCCACCTAACATGAGTATCTTTACGACATCCAGCTGGGTAGGGATGGATCGTCATAGGCAGCCAGTTGAGACTTGGTGTGTGATAAAGACCATCATGGGCCAGGTGATAGCAGATGAGCATAGAGGGCTTCTGACAGTGATCAGTCTCACACAGGAGCAGTTAGAGGGGATTGGAAGTGATAAAATTCCAAGTTTGCCATGGGATCCAGGAGTCCGTTTTGTTAGCAGGATGTTCATGTTGACCCAGGTTGCGCCAGAGAGCCACACACTCCACCTTGGTTTGGTTTGGAGTGGGCCTGCAAGTACTTGTCGTATGGAGCGAGACCTTTTCTCTCGCTTGATCATCATGATAGGGCATGGAGATTTTTGGACAGGTACTTCTTCTACAGAGGTATCTTCACTGATACAGTTTCTGGACAACAGGTCCAATGGTCACAGGTATTTCAGCTGGAGGACCCGGGAGGAGGATTCAAGAGGTATGCAGGGGGCAGACAGTCATGATCAGAGTAGAACTGGGCCATTAGGGTGATCTTCGACAGAGGTTAGCATGGGACCCAGGGATTGCAAGATTGAGCATATCACTCACTGACAAGGGAGAGTGTACCATTGCAAGGGAAAGTTGTTCTAACTTTCCATTGAACTTCAGTATTGAGAAGAGCGCATCGCTTGCGGGTGTCTCACGGAGGTCTTGCAACACTTCGTTCGTGCATCAACATGAGCAGTTGATGGAGGTCGTTTGGATCTTGGTAGAGACTTGGAGGATGGATTCATTCCAAGATGAGGCCATGTGTCATATGCAGGAGACTTCCAGAGTTATGTATTTCAAGACTATGCGTCCTAGGAGCTAGTAGTTCATGACTTGATATGGGACCCAAATGGCAGCATGTGTGATTTTCATCTTTGGAGGGGTTCTACTGTGTATCCCACAGGTGGACATCAGATCCTGGTATTATACTTGAGGGGATTCGGTTATTGCCTGAGGAAAAGCAATTTTCTACCAGGGAGGACTGTAATGTCCCCACTTTGGGACATCATCACAGTGCAGAGGTTTATGATGACCAAAGTAACCAGATGGAGGTTATAGCAAGTACAGGAGTTATTGAGAGGCGGTGTGGGGTCCAGACTCCAGCTTGCATTGCTCATCATATCCCGTCATTATGAGCCATTCCGTACAGGTTGGCTTTGGTTCCGTTGCATTCCGACGATTTCCATGATTTTGACTATTTTGAGCTATAAGCTAATTGAATTCACTAAAGAGGTCATTTTGGGCACATTACTTGGAGGAACCTCTCAGTGTAATAGCTCATTGGAATCGAGAGAAGCAACACTACAGGATGGGATGGTGAAAAGTGACTTTCAGTTGCCAAGGAAGCCACAAGGAGAGATAAGGTGTTTTTCAGAGGTTAAAAGGTTAATTAATTAATTAAAGTGATTTAATTAATTAATTAAATATTAATAAAATGAAAGTCACTTTAGAGGGACAAGGAGAGCAAAAAGTATAAAGGAAAGGCAAGGGCCTCTACTCATTCAATCATGTATGTCTATCATTTGATATCTGACTTTTAGCTAGTGAGCCCAGCATTGGGGGTTTTGAGCATTTTGACTTAACAAACCCTAGAGGACGATTCGGTGGTGAAAGATTCCACCTAGCTTGTCCCAAGCTTGGTATCGGAGATGCAATACTCTCCCACACCATTCTAGTTCCAGATCTACCCAGTTGCAGAAGGATTCTACATCAGTTGCAGGGGCAGAGAGAGAGAGAGAGCGCACCAGCTAGGGTTTTCAGCAAGAGGGGTGCACCATTCATTGACGAAGGATATGTCCTAGCTGAGGAGAGGCGATTTTGGGAATTCCAAGTATTGGGTTTCCCTTGCAGGTGTTATAGCATTATTCTCGGTGGACTTCGGAGGTGTTTTGGTGCTGGATTCATCAGTATTAAGAGCAGATTCCTCTATTTCATGAATAAAATCATATTTGGGATGTTTTGGCTTGTTTATCATATTGCATATGATTGAGGTATGTCCATGAGTATATCTTCTTGTTTATTGTTGCAAACACTCATATAAACACATCAGTAAACCCTAAGGCTAAAATCAAGAGGCCATTCAGCAAGTAAACACATCTAACAAGTAGGTCAACGAAGTGTTTGATGAAATACCACAACCAATAAAAGTCTTAAAAGACACCCAAAGCCGTGATGTTCCTAGCATAATGGCTTGGGATCATTACACGCACCATCTCTTTGGGGCACTTGGTAAGTGGTTTGCCCCCCTTGCTTCAGAAGTTGCGCACTTCCTCTTGTTGGCTCTCTCGTCTTTAGAAGTTGCGCACTTGTTCCATTTTCCAGCTTTTCCAAGTTCATGCTTTATGGTTAATTAGTTGTATTGTTCATTGGCAATAGTTCATCTTTGTTGTACATCTAACTCATCTCTTGTCCTTGTTTTTATTGTAATTTACATTTACATTTGTATATTTGTCCTTGTTTTTATTGTAATTTACATTTACATTTGTATATTTGTCAATGTTTTATTTCATCTTGTAACTCGATGTATAGTTATTCTTTGTAATTAGATCTTTTAAATTCTTTGTAATTATTTTGTATAGACTTAGTTGACCCCTTGCCCAACATTTAGGCACTAGTCTTAGTTGACCTTAGGGAAAGGATTTGACTATTATTGAAATTGTGCATTGCATTGTTGCTCGCCATATAGGTTAGATTTCCCCCTAACTTAACAAAACTAAAATCAACTCCTAGAATTCACTTAACAAATCACATAGTAAATAGGGTCTACCCCCCTTGGCTTCACTAGGAGTAAGCCTAGACGGAAGAAGTCCAAATCGAGGTGATAGTGGGTTTGGACTTAGGCATTGTGCCTCCAAGGACACACCAAGTGGATTGAGACTTTTCCACATTTGTAGGTGTGTATAAGGACAGCAACAGAACGAATAAAGATGGAAAGTGGTAAGTATGTAGCCTATTCAATTATGTGTTCTCCACAATGTCCCACAACTCACACTCCTACATAATCACCACAATCCTCTCCTTCCATGAGATGAAATTAGCAACTCCATCCAATTTGTCCTCAACCCTCAAACTGGTGGCCATTGACCCTCTCAACTGAAACACAAGCCCAAAAATTTATGCTTGGTGAAGTACCTCTCTCCCTCAACAAATTCTTTGTTCTGTGTGGTTGATATATTTCCGCTCTTCCCACTTTGAAGCTATGATACCATGTAGAAAAATCAGACCCCAACCCAGTTTCAAGTCTCAATGAGACACTTCATAGTTTAATGCCCAACCCACATTGCATTTTCTACTGCAAATTAGTTAGCATAAAATAAATAACTCATAACAGGAAACACACGAAGTCTACTACATACAATAACCATAAATAAATGCACATCAAGAAATATAGATAGAGATATTTTTTTATCAAAACAAGACCCTAAGAAAACCCGCAAGGGGAAAACCAGTGAGAGAGGGGAGGCTTTTTATTATTCAAAGCGCAGAGAAAATTGTTACAGCAGTCATCTTCAGTGAATAATATTGCAAACTTGTCTCTTTTCTGTGCCCACACATAGCCTAGGAAACCATGCCAATCAGCTCCTCGATTTTTGTGCTCAAAAATTCGTACAAGGTATGGTTGTCACTGTTATCCCCACTTTTAGGGATAACTAGGAGATTATGTCTCGAGGCCCACAAGTCCTAGACATGGAGTACCGAGAGCCAGATTGAATTAGGCATGGCCCTGGAGGGCCCATCTTTTCTCCCTTTCAGCACCTCTACTTTGCCAGCAACAGCAGCATCCATCACCATCGGCTTGGTCTTGTGTCACAGATGGTTCTTTCTCCATGAGGTAATGAGTCTGGGTATCATGGTATGTGTCACTCTGATCCTCAAAACCTTTGAATATGTGCATCTAATTCCTTTTGTTTCTAACGAATGCTTGGATCTTATACTTGTCCACTTGACCATGTCTGGGGGGAATGAAAGGATGCCCTAGCAAGCATGTGCCCGTAGGTTTTGGTTTGCCACTGGGGGGATTTCTGAGAAGTCATCGTCCACTCCCTTCATATTACCACCTTTTCATCATGCTTCCCGCTCATCTACCCCATTTCACTTGTCCAGGCATTGGGTTGGCCAATCATTTAAGGGTTGCACCTTGCCATGTGGGAAGAAGGGGCTAAAGGTGCCCAGAAGGTAAAAGCAAGCTGGCAAAAGATAAAAGCGTAAAAATAAAACCTCGAGATGCTTTGCCCAGGGATCCCCGAGAAAGCAGTGAAAGGCTTCTCAGCAAGAAACAAGAGGGACCCATAAAAATAATAAAACAAGACCTAGTCAGAGGATAGGGGGTCTCATCACAAGCCAGCCTATTAGGTCCATGGGTACCTAGTAGTATGAAACTACTAGCAGCTGGTTACCACGCCAAGGTAGTGACTCTTGGTTGCATGGCCAAGAGAAAGGGGTGTCATCACGACCTAGCCTTCTCATTTCTGTGAAAGTACTTGTGGGTAACGCTGCCACCACTGGTCACCACGCCAAGGCAGTGTCCCTTGATTAGCCTCTTGAAAAAAAAAACAATAAGAATAAAGAATAAAAGGCATGAATGGGCTTGGAAACAATTGCATCTAGGATAGGTGGAGCTTCGCCTTCTACAAAGGCACCCACAGGTAAAACTCTGCATTCCCCTGCTTTCACTACACCCATTTTCAGGACATCCCTTATCCACATCACCCACTTACATGGCTTAGATTTAGTCCTTTCTGGGAACTTTCCCTTTCCAGTGGACACTAGCCCAATAGGACGCCCTGTCACTTTCCCCAAATTTGTATTGCAGACTTGTATAATGTCTTTGAGCATTTAACTGGGGTAATAGGGGTTTTATGCACATGTTTAATAATATTGATGATGAGATGTGATTGACATTGCTATGATTCTGTGACTTATGAGCCCATGGAGGGCATAGTTGTTGATGTGCAGGATCATGCCCGACGGATAGGTACCATGTTGGACAAGTACACATGGGGAGATGATCAGTTCGGACATCCATGGGGCTGAAGAGCCCACCCGATGGATGTTGAGACCCCAGCAAGGGGCAGAGACAGGGCAGAGCGTTTGTGCCAAGGAAGAGCAGAAGAATCCACCAAAGGCAGCTGAGCAGACCTGTACCTAGGGGGGTTGAGCCCTCTCCACAGGAACGTTAGCCTTGAAAGAACCAGGACATCTCCTAGGATGCCCAGGACGTCATCCAACAGTCTGGATGTTTTGGGAGGCAACTTTGGCAGTTTTGGCATGTGTGGCAGCATGGAGAAGCCCAAGGGGGGCTAACGTTTCACTTCAAGAGGCTGCATTTGCCAAAAAAGGGGCTAACGTCACCCTAGGAAGGGGATGGCGTCTCTCTATTGCTTGATTAGCGTTTTAATTTTAAACATTTAATGTAAAACAGTATGATTTTGGTATTTTGGCCTTGTCGACCTTTTTATGACCTAAAATATAATTTAGGTCATTGCTATTGTATAAATTGAGGGTTTTTACCTTCATTTTTTCATCATCTTTCACTCACTCATTAGTGAGGTCTGAAATTTGCACTATCTTTGGAGCTATTGGCTGAAATTGTGAGGTGCACTTGTTGAAGGAAGACATTTTTGGACTTATATTGGCATTTTGGCATTTCTCTTGGTGGAAGGTATTACAACTAGGGTTTGCTATATGATTTCTTGGTTAAATGTAAGTGAATTTCTGCTAAACTTCTTAATTGAATGGTTGTAGTATTGTTTATCTTGCATTTCTGGTTATAATTTGTTGAATTAAACCCTAGGTGACAAGCACACATTGAAGGTCCTTGTCTCATGTCCCTACCAAGGTTTTAAGCCATTTTATTTGTTGAAGTAAGAAAGAGCCTTGCCTTAGCAACACCCTTTTCTTTCTTTCTAGCCCTTGTTGAAGAGGATTGAGCCTTGCCATAGCAACACTCCATCCATCTTCTTCCATGCTAGCCGTTTTTCTTATTTGTTTAGCTAAGAAGGAGAAAACGCATCAAAGCCTAGTTCCCCTACACCTTGGTGAGCTGATTTTCCCCAAGGTTTGCCTAGTAAAGCCTTGCCATAGCAACACGTTACTTGCAAACCTTCTTGTCTTAGTTTTATGCAATCTTTTGAGCTAGCCGTTTTGCCATTGAGCTAAGGAAGGAGGAGAGAGCACTGAGGCCTAGTTCCCCTACACCAAAGTGAGCCTCTCTCCCCTAGGGTTTCATCCTTAAGGCCTTGCCATAGCAACACCTCAAGGTTTAACTCTCTTGTCCTTAGTCTTTACCATTATCATTAGATCCTTCAGCTTTTGCGTCCTCCTTTTGACTCCATATACCCTAGGAGAGCACTAATCTAAGCCCTTTTGTGTTGAGAAACTTGATCATACAAACTTCCAATACCTTTGAACAAACCCTAACTATACTAACCCTAGCCTAGAATAACTCTACTAATCCTAGTGTTGTCGTCATCTTTCTTGTGCTATAAACACCTTTGTGCAACTATCGTTTTACTTTTAAAGCAATTGAATGGTTGGTTAAGGCATTATTTATGAAGTGTTGATTTGTTACATTGAATGCCAAGTTTCTTTAGCATTTATTGAGAAGTGATATTGTAACCATTGCTATTGTACAAACATTGACTTCGTCAATATTTATTTCTCAATTGCTTATTATCAGAAAATCCATTGATTATATGAAGTATTAACCAGCAAGCAAGCTTGCACATGCAGTTTTATTGTTGCTTTGTCTCGAGCAGGTGATCTTATTGGTTATTACTTCTAGTTATCTTTATTGGCTATAAGCCGGACTTTTTGATCAGGCAGTGACTTATGAGGGGGATTATTATCACTTAGCCTTGCTAAAACCTTTTTCCTTCTCAAAACCCCAGGTCACCGGGGACGTCTCCCCTGGGCCTTACCTCCCTAAATAGAAAGAACCTTCCCATTGAGGTGACAGTGGGTGGGATTGGTTCAATTATGCCAGTTTGACCTCTTTTCATCCGTCTTTTATCCTCACTACAAACTATGCGATAACAGTCACAACATTAATTGTTGTACGGTCTGCCTCGAAATTTGTGTTTTCCTACTAATAATAAATTCCAGAAATTCATGGTTGTTGTCCTCGATTTCTATGCCCAAAACACCCAAAAATTCGTGTAGCCAAGTTCCTCGATTTTTGTGTCACTTAACTGTTGTACGGCCTGCTCAAAATCCATACTGTACAGTTTTGTTCTTATTGTACCTTTGCCTCGATTTGCATGCAGTGCTCTTGCCTTGAAAATTGTCCCACTTTCAACAAGTTCACCCTCCTTGTAAGCTCAACTTCTCTCTCTCAACACTCTCCAAATGCTCATGAAGAATACCAAATGAAGGGCACCTCAATCCCTAAGTCGACTCAATGAAGGAAGATGAAGAGTCTCAAGATCCAATGGTGGAAATTTGATTAGATCAATGGTGCCTTTGCCTCGATTTGCGTGTAGTACTCTTGCCTTGAAAATTGTCCAACTTTCAACAAGTTCACCCTCCTCGTAAGCTCAACTTCTCTCTCTCAACACTCTCCAAATGCTCATGAAGAATACCAAATGAAGGGCGCCTCAATCCCTAAGTCGACTCAATGAAGGAAGATGAAGAGTCTCAAGATCCAATGGTGGAAATTTGATTAGATCAATGGTGTTGATTAAAAGTCTCTTTAGTCACCCACTTCATGAAATTTCCCTAAAGTCGCTTCTAATTTTATCTCTCATAAAAATAATTCACTAGGGACCACATTGGACACTTTCTCACCCCTAAGCACCTAAGTTGTGAGAAACACTTGTACTTGGTACTTTTTAATTATTTAACAACAAATATGCAAAGTTTCTCATTTATATAGCAAGAGTGCATATAACCAAAATAGCACTAAGTGTAATCCATCTCTAAACCAAAATACATCAACAAAGAGGCTATAAAATGCCCTCTAGAGTCCAAAACAAATCATGCTACAACAAATAACTACATATCATCAAAATCAACCTATATTAGGATCCTCATCATTAGTGTCACCCTCTAAGTTTGCTAAATTTTGAATGGAACCTAAAATTCTACTTTCTCCATATGAAGTCCAATGAGGTTGGAACCCCTCTCAAACACCCTAAAACAATTAATGGTAATGTTAAAAATTTAAGTAAAAGGATGAAAATGAAAGATAAAGGAGAATGTCACTTTTACTTACTAGGTTTGAATAGGACGTAGGGTTAGGTAATATGCCCTAGGGTTAGTAGGCCCCCCTCTATTAAACAATTCAGAATTTTTTTTAAATTTGAAATCTGCAGGTCCTAGATGCGTCTTAGGGAATCTGTATGGAACCAGTAGATTCAGTGAAAAAGGTCGGTTCGGTACCGAACCGACCAAAAACAGTTCAGGGGTGCCGGTCCAACAATTTTTGCCCCAAAACCAATGGGACCGGCTAGTTCAAAATTCAAACGGTTCAGAATGGTTCTAATAACATTGGTCAACCACCTTTGAAAAACCGAGCACAAATAGTAGTTGTCTATCAACCGGTTAGAATCCAAAATATATTTAGTACTGAGTAGTAAACCACTGCTAATTATTGAATGATCACATTGTGTGGGCGCTTATATCGTGATACCCTCACTGTCAATCACCATTATCACAGATGTGAAGCAAAATTGTGAAGACAAAGCACTAAGCGGTATCGGTAAACCAATCAAGAAATTAAATGTGTCGTGAAGACCATTGGACAAAGATGAACAAAACAAACTCTAGTCAATGTGACCAAGAAGGAATATCGGGATACTAAAGTCGCCCTTAAGCAAATCGTTGTATTCCAAATCGACAACAAAAACCATAGGTCAACCTTAGTGATCGTGAAGTTTGAATGATACCCGAGGTCAAAAGAGATATATAAGTAGCTTCTAAATTGTAATTTTAAATAAAATAATTTTAAAAGGGTTATTTAACTAACAGAGGACCGAGGTATTACAAGAATTCATGAAGATTTATTAGAGTTAAATAACCTCACTTTGACAAGCATAACTAAGCATATTGTTACCTTTTTTTTTATAAAGGGGTGCACTAAGTGAAGAGTTAAGATATATGAAGGTATCATAAAGTTCAAAAACACAATCATTAAAGTGTTATTTTGTGGGTCCTTTACGCTTAGTGCAGTCATTTATTATCGAAGAAATAAATGACGAAATAAGTAAACCATGAACTATGAATTCCACAAAAAGTCTACCTTCTACACGAAATGTCTTTTTTGTGTGTTGGAGTTTGAATTCATGTCAACCTTTAAAAATCAAAATCTCCTTTGCCAAAATTGTCAGAGTTTTTAACACAAATGAATTGTTAGGATATTTAGACACTTCGGAGTTAATTAAGTTCAACTTGGTCTAATGTGTCTTTAGGTAAAGTGTGTTTCTTTAGTGTGCTTTTGTAACTAACTAATCCAATGGTCATGTTAATGTTCTAGATATAAAATGATCCGACGATTCATCGTATCCTTGATCTGTGGCTTAACACCCAATTGGTCCATGATCTCTATTTAAAGAGCATGGAGGGTCACTTGTTGATGATCGATTTGTGAGAGATTCATATGTAAGCTATTTTCTTTTTGCATTAATATATTACCTCAAGTGGCCACATTGGCTAGGGTCGTGGATTGTTTCCCTCTTTAAAGGTTTTAATCACATAATACACTAGTGTATTGATCTTTGATCTATTTGTGTGAGCAATTTCCTTAAGTTCAACCTGTGTGGATATACCATGTTTATCGAACATGGTATTAGAGCACTTATGAAGACCCACTCCCGTTGTTGATCGAGATCTTGAACCTGTGTTGTTGCATGCATCAAAGTAACTTTGGATCCCGTTACCCCCTCTCACCTACATGTTAAAATTAATAAATAATATAATATAAAGACATTAAAATAATAAATAAATTATACATTAATGTAATAAAAGGTCATGACTCTTCATAAAAACCATAAAGGGCATATATATAGACAGGCCCTATCTTTGTAATATCATCATATTATTTACAATCAATTATTATTATATATCTTATTATGAATTCAGAGTGAAGTTGTTCATTACGAAACCCTTGTGTCCTTCACATTGGTATCAGAGCATTCCTCTTCCTCGTTTTTCCCTCATCCATTCACTTTGGCCCTCCTCATCCTCCATGACTTCACCACCTCTCCCACGCTTCATTCCCACGCCCACCCTCTTCCATTCCCACGCCCTCCCTCTTCCATTCGCCATTCCCTTTCATAATTCACCCACCATACCACCCCCTCTACCACGCTTCACTCCCACGCCCTCCCTCTTCCAAATCACCACCTATTTTCATCCATTCTCCCACCATACACTCGCCACCTTCGCCAGCTCGCCCCTGTCCCTCCGACCAAACCCAGCCACTCTGCTCGCCCTCCATTTTCCCTCCACTTCGACCCTCATTCGCCCTCATCCGCATCCGCGGCCTACTCCCTCCCTTTCGCCCATTCCCACATTTCATTTTGCACTTGCATTCCACTCGCCTTCCCACGCTCTATTCGACCCTCCCGTTCCCTCCTCGACTCTCCCACGCATCCACTAGTTCTCGCCCTCTCCTTCAAACTCTTTTCCCCTCCACGATTTCTACCCACGATTTTGTACCTCCCATTACACCCATTAATTATATAATATAATTATATTCCTTAAATTACATACAATTATTTAATTAAAATAATTAAAAGGGGGTCTTCCAAGCAAGGTCAAAATTACAGAAAAATACTCACCCCCAAACACCAGAAGGATGTCGGTTCAAGTGGAAAAAATAGACCAGGAATGTAAAAGCATTAGAAAATCTCTCGAAAAGTCAATACAAAAAACTCACGATGAGTTACTAGAAGAAATAAGGCTCAACAACGAGGCACTCAAAAAAGATCTAACACTTAACCTTAAAGAAAAAATCACCATGGAAGTTGGGTCTGAGCTACGACAAGGCATAGCCAATCTTAAAGAGGATATTTTTCAAGAGCTTGGGATGAACTTACAACAAGGCTTGGTTAACTTAAAAAAACAAATAACAGAGGATTTGAAGCAAAACCCAACCGTTATAACGCAAAATCGGGAAGAACAAAACGAGAATCGCCACCACTCAGAGTCAAGCACATCTAATCTACCACCATTTTTTCACGATTCAATACCAAACCCCCAACCTACATCACAATACCAACCCCAACAACCCATATCTCTAGGGCACAGGGAATCTACGGCTTATCACGTCCAACTGGTAAAGGAGAATTCTCTCCAATTTGTCTCGTTCTCTAGTGTAATGGGTTTCACATCCCGACCCAAGATCGATGGCCAAATCGAATCAACGGTATAAGCAAAATTAGGATTTGAACCAGCAATTGAGGAATAATCGGATGGCTAAGCTGGGTCATTTAATCTATAGACTAAAACTGGAATCCCTGGAACAAAGCTTTAGGCAGGTTAAGAAGAAGAAAGAAAGTATAGAAAGGTTGGTGGAAAAATAGAATAGCAATAGTGATGGAGGAAATATGATGCTACCAAAGATGCAACTAAGGACGAAACGGGGGGATGGTTATTCTGTTCTCCGTCACGAGATTACCCAAGTGAGCTATAATCTCCCAGGTGAGCTAGCAAAGGCAAGGGTAGCTGGAACAACAAAGCCAATTGATTGAGTTTCTCTAGTGGCAGTTTTAGTCCCATTTGTTTATTTATATCCAGTTTGATAGCCAACACCAGAGGCAGAGGTGGAAGCAAAGGTGGCATGGATGGTTACAGTAGTAGCTTCATTAGTAGCGGAGCTAATTCCATAAACAGATAAGCCCGTTTACCCATAATAAACAGATAAGCCTATTTACCCATAAATGATTGACCCGGTTAAAGCAGCATATGAGTCAGTGTATGAGCCAGATCGAGCCTTAATGTTATACCCACCCAAATCCAAAATAGAAATCCCATAATACAACCGAGGCGATAATCAATGTGTAGCCTGGTTTAACAAAACTGAAGAATATTTCCACATATATAACATGACAACGGACGAAGAGAAGGTCAAATACACATACATGTACCTCGAAGGCACTGCATACAATTGGTATTCTATGGTGGAAAGGAAGAATTCATTCATATAATTGGAATTCTTTCAAAAACGATTTTTTTTAAAGATTCCAAGGCATCTCGAAAAAAGATTTTTTTTCAAAACTCACCAGATTACAACAAAAAGGCAACATAGATAAATTTACGCATCAATGGGAAGCTCTCACCACCCAAGTATTTGGACTCCGTGATGATCAATTACTCCAGTCTCACATAGGTGGCCTCAAACCACATATCCAAGATTACATGAGGTTACTACGGTAGAAATAACAATACGCAAGACAAAAGCCGTAGAAGAAAAACTAGAAGGCCAATCAAGATTTAGCAAGGTTTACTCAAGAAGGAGTGTACCTCAGACTACAGGAAATGACAAATACATACCACCCAATCTACGTGAAGATAGAAGAAGAATTTTAGAGTCCCAAAAAATAAAATAAGAAAAATGTAAACGATGTGGAGAGAAATAGGACCCAAGGCATAGGTGCCAAATCGAAGATAACTCAAAAAAATTGTACACTTGTGAAGCAGAAAAAGATGACGAATCAGACTCCACAGAATCAATAAATGAAGAAATGGCAAATTTCCAAAATGACACTTCAGAGCTCATAGAAAACAACACACCAAGAATATCGCTCGCAACCATCACAGGCATTACCCAACCACAAACTCTTAAATTAAAAGGAATTATGAAAAATGATAATGTCACCGTACTAATCGACACTGGAAGTACCCACAATTTCCTCGATATCAAGATTGCAAGGAAACTTAAATTATTTGTATATCCAGTCCCAGACATGAAGTAATGGTTGCAGGCGGCAAAAAAATTGGAAATATCGAAAAATGCCCTAAACTGAAACTCCAAATCCAAGATTTCAATTTGGAATCAGAACTATACACCGTCCCTCTGGGAGGAGTAGATGTGGTTTTGGGAGTCCAATGGTTACAAACCTTGGGCACATACTCAGTCAATCACCAAGAACATTTCATCCAATTCAAGTGGCAAGGGAAAAGTTATAAATTATATGGTTTTCAACCTCCACAAACATAGGTTGTGTCATCACAACAAATGGAAAAAATGATCCGAAAAGGAGCAACCGCATACTTCATCCAATGCCACAACATAGAAATACAAGAATTAAAACATGATGACTCCAGAACATCAGACGTCCAAGATCTAATTCAAAAACACAAGAAGGTATTTCAAGACCTTCCCATGGAGTTACTGCCTCAAAGAAGAATTGAACATATAATTGAAGTTAAACCAGGATCAAGCCTAGCCAATGTTAGACCATACAGATACCCTCATCACCACAAAACAAAGATAGAAAGATTAGTCCGAGACCTATTAAAATGTGGTGTCATCACGAAAAGCAGAAGTCCATATGCAGCTCCAGTAGTGCTAGTTCGAAAAAAAGATGGATCTTTCAGATTATGCATAGATTATCGAGGGATAAACAAAATAACAATTAAAAACAAATATCCCATCCCATTTATTGACGAAATGTTGGATGAACTTCATGGAGCAAGATATTTTTCAAAACTTGATTTAAGATCTAGGTACTACCAGATTAGAGTCAGACTAGAAGATGTAGCCAAGACTGCCTTCCAGACACAAGAAGGACATTACAAATTCAAGGTGATGCCTTTTGGGCTAACTAACACCCCCGCCACTTTCCAAGCGACAATGAATGAATTATTTCACCCATACTTACAGAAATATGTCTTAGTTTTCTTCGATGATATCTTGGTGTACGGTAAAATATGGGAGGAGCATATGAACCATTTGCGACAAGTGTTATCTCTTCTAGAAGAAAATCAATTCTATGCCAAAATGTCAAATGTACATTTGGCAAGGAGGAAGTAGAGTACCTTGGTCACGTCATATCCAAAAAAGGCGTCAAGGTAGACACCAAGAAAATCAGGGCAATCACAGAATGGCCTAAACCCAAAAACATATCCAAGTTAAGAGGATTTCTACGATTGTCAGGATACTATCGAAGATTTGTCAAGAATTGTGCTCATTTATCTGCCCCCCTAAAATATCTCCTTAAGAAAAACTCCTTCCAATGGAAATTGGAAGCACAAAAATGTTTTGAAAACTTAAAAAACATTATGTCCACGACCCTGGTATTAGCAACACCTAACGTCTCCAAACCTTTCATCATCGAGTGTGATGCGTCAGGTTTTGGAATTTGAGCAATATTGATGCAAGATGGGCACCCAATAGCCTTTGAAAGCAGGAAATTAAATAAAACATAATGCTTACAATCCACTTACAAAAAGGAAATGCTTTCCATCATGCATGCATTAACAAAATGGCGCCAATATCTATTGGGAAGTAAGTTCTTGATACGCATAGATCATAACAGTCTCCAGTACTTGTTACAACAAAAAACATTGTCAAACGAACAACAAAAGTGGATAGAGAAAATTACCACGTTTGATATGGAAATTCTACATAAAAGAGGAAAAGACAACATCGCGGTTGCTGCCCTATCATGAAAAGATGAAGAAACACAAGTTTTTTGCAATATCAATAACCATTCCAGAATGGTTGGACGGAATCTGAACCGAGAATGCAAAAAACCCAGAGACTTGCTCTATAATCAACAATTTAAATCAATACCCTAAGTTCGAATGGAAGAACGACATCTTATGGTATAAAGGGAGAATCTACTTAAATACTCCATAAACCAATAGTTAAAGGTACTAATCCCTTGTATTGGAGAAATAAAATCATTCCATTGGGATACGTGGAATTACGAGATATCGACATTGTTTAAGTTGGAATCTTTTCTACATGTTATAAGCTTTCTTGTTCCCTAAGGAAGTCCTCTTTTAGCCAAGGATTTCATTGTTGCAATAAATTTAATGCTACAGCCATTAGGGCTGCAGCAAACTTCACTTTCTTTCATCATTTACTCACTTTTCAACTATGGAAATTGACTTCTAAACCCATATTATTGTTCTACTGGTTATGGGCTATCTTTTTGACGGTTTACTTGTTGATTTTTATGGTTGGAACTTGCTGCTGTAGCAATTGTTTGCTACAGCCATAAGGCTGCCCTAACACTTTGTTGATAACTTCATTTGGCAGCCCTAATTTACCGTCAAAGTTCATGCTTAAATATTGGAAAGTTATCTATTGTTTTAGTACTTCATTGTCCAATAATTATTTGACAATTTTGATGGTGAAATATGCAGGAACTAGCTATTTTACTTGCTGATATATATTTCTGTTGAATTCTACAAATAGGGACAGAAAGCTTAACTTGTTTGTCCATTGGATTGTCTAGTTTGTATGTTGTCTTTTCTTGTGTCTCGGGCAAGTACAACCATCTTCCACAAGTACTCAAACATTTGGCAACCATAAACCACCTCCGAAGCTCGTTGTCAGCCACTCTCCACTTAGCAACTTGACCTATAGGGGCATCTCTTCATAAGTATCACTTTCCCCCTAGGGTCACCCGAGACTCCCCCTTGTGTCAAATTTTCCCTTCACAAAAGCGAGGGAGGGTTTATCTAAGGTGACAGTGGGTAAACTCTCCCACCGTTATCGTCAACCTGTGGATCGGGTCGGCCTTTGCCCAACCTACAATTTGTGCGATAACATCGACAAAACCAAGAAAGGAAAAGGGAAAGTTTCTATCAAGAAGGGTGACAGTCAGGGAAAGGGACAGCAATCTGGGCAGAAGAGATACATGAGCAAGATCAAATGTTACATTTTCCATAAGAATGGCCACTTTGCTTCTCAATGTACACAAAGAAAGAAAGGCAAGGGGAAGCTGCAAACAGTTGCAGCGACAACAGAGAGACACAGTTGAGCGAACTTGGATCAAAGTTTGAGAGTGATTTTTCATTCGTGTCTTGCCTTTATACCAGCACTACTCCCAGAAGTGCATGGTACTTCGATAATGGCGCATCCCTCCACATGACAGAGGATAGAGAGTTGTTCAAAAGTTTATTAGAGGAAGACTCAGAGCTCCACACAAAGCTTGGCAATAATGCCAAGTACACAGATAGGGGTTAGGGGACAGTGCAGTTCCAGCTTGAGTCAGGAGGATCCTTTGATGTCCAAGAGAAACTGAATGTACCTGGCTTGAAAAAGAACCTTTTGTCCATCTCAGTCACGGAGGACAAAGGTTATGAGGTTAACTTTCGAAAGAGGCATGTGTTCATTTGCCCAAAGGGAGCCAGTACAGACACTACTTTGAGGATTGGAGTCTGAGATGGGAACCTATATAGACTTCAAGGCCAGCATGTTCTAGTGTTGATGCACACCAATAAGATCTTATGCGAGTTGTGGCACAAGAGGATGGGACAACTCCATCACAGAGCTCTACCATTACTAAGGCAGATGGTCACTAGGCTTCTAGACTTCAGTGTGGATCATCAGGGGGTGTGCAGAGGTTGTGCTTTTGGAAAGAAAGTCAAGGCATCATTTCCTAGTAGGGAGACTCAATCCAAAGGTATTTTGGATCTGATACACTCTGACATTAGTGGGCCTATGTCATTGGTTTCAGTGAAGGGTGCATCCTATTATGTGACCTTCATTGATGACTTCTCCAGAAAGACATGTATCTACTTCATGAAGACCAAGGATGAGGTCTTCAATCTTTTCATAGAGTTCAAAGCTCAGGTGGAGAACATAACATGAAGGAAGATCAAGGTGTTGAGGATAGACAACAGTTGTGAGTACACCTCTAATGAGTTCACTGATTTCTGCAACAAGGTAGGAATCAAGAGGGAGAAGACTGTGGCCTACAACCCACAGCAGAATGGGGTTGCAGAGAGGAAGAATCGATCTATCATCAGTGCGGTGAAAGCAATGTTTTAAAAATAGAAACCAGTACCGGAACCGGTCGAGGGTCCAACCTGAACCGGAACCGAAACCGGTAATGAACCGGTCGAACCGGTTTCAATGAACCGGCTTTTTAAAAAATACATAAAATATTTAAATTTTAACAAAAAAACTATATTTTTAAGATTTTAAATCATGTTTCCAAAGCATTAGAGACAACATATCCAAAGTATGCTCATGAATATATCAAAACGACACCAAGTGTAATACATATCTAGAGATCGGAACATAAATACATAATCAATGAGGCTCTAAATGGCCTTTACAACATCAAATAGCATACTAAGTTAGAGTCACTGATACTATAGGTGGGAATGCCAATAAAAAATACAAAATACATATCTAGAGATCGGAACATAAATACATAATCAATGAGGCTCTAAATGGCCTTTACAACATCAAATAGCATACTAAGTTAGAGTCACTGATACTATAGGTGAGAATGCCAATAAAAAATACAAAATAGCCATAGGGTAGATACTAGAACAGTGGATGGAAGAATCTCATAGCTCATGAGTCGTGACTATCAGTAGTCCTCCATGTCATAATCATCAAGATTGGCATAACTACCACTGCTCTCTCCTACTCCTCCTCATCCTCCTCCTCCTCCTCCCCTATATCCAATGCAATCCATGCATTTGTTGATGTGGACTCTGGAGGATGACCCCTCAAGAGGATCACCATCATCAAAATTGACTGACTCTAGCACTAGTTCATTAAGATCCAAGTTGTCTAATGCCAACTCAACACTGTTGTTCAAACCCTTATCATCAGAAAACACATCCCACATCTTTGTCTTTCCCTTCAACCACTCTTCTCTCTGCTTGTATATAAGACGGAGGTTGGTGTGCACATACACTACTAAGTCACCGGACACGACGACAAACTACAAAGAGAAGAGTTCAAT
>JASDQU010014337.1:105750-133224 GCA_032191745.1 Picea mariana
ATATATATATATATATATATATATATATATATATATATATATATATATATATATATATATATATATTTCATCATCTTTAATGGAACATAGGATTAACTCCCTCCTAATCCTTGCTTCATGTATAAGTGCATATAATTGGCTCTCTCCATCTAACAGAGTCCATGCTTCCATCTACATCCTTATTGTCTTATGCAATATATGATTGGCTCTTCTTGTCTAACAAAGTCCACGCTTCCATCTGCATCCTTATTGTCTTCTGCAATATATAATTGGCTCTTCTTGTCTGACAGAGTCCACGCTTCTGTCATAAGTCCTTTTTCCAATTTCCTCTCGATTTCTTTGCTTCTTCTAAGTCTCTTCATGATTGATTCAGCTTATCTTGCAATAGCTTCCATATGATTTGTATTTCACTTTTTCATGTGTATTATCTAATGATATTTCTTTTCATCTTGTTTGTTCTTCCATAGGTATAGTTCTTCTTGGAACATATTATAGATATGTGAGATATGTACAGAGACGATGCAAACAAGATATGTACAAGGAATAAGAAGAGTGTTGTTACCTTTTTAGAAGAAGAAGTCTCTTCCATCCTGCTTAGTCTTCTTTGTAGGTTCCTTTTCTTCGGCAATCAATGCTCCGTGTTTCTCTTTCCTTTTCTTTAGCTCAGGACACTAATTCTTGTAGTGACCGTACTTTTGACAGTTGAAGCATTGTACTTTTGAAATGAAATTTCTCTTGATTTGGCTTCCTCCTTGAACCAAACTTCCTTTTGTTCCTGAAGTTCTTGAATCTTGTTGTGGAGGCTTGATCATCGTACTTCTTTTGGGGTTTCTCTTTTGCATTGATCCTTGATTCTTCTTAAGCACAACAAGTCCAAAGTTCTTCAAATGTCGGGTATTCCTTTCTTGTGTTCATGCTTGCGGCAAATGCATCCCATGTCTTGGGAAGACCATTGAGTACTATGTTCACCAATTCCTTCTCTGAAGTGATCTCTTCAATAGCTTGTAGTTGATCTCTTAACTGGGAGATCCTTACAAAGTATAATGTTACGCTATCATCCTCATTCATCTTCATGTCACAGAGCTCATTCTTCAGACTCATAACTTGTCCGATGTTTCTGACTGAGAAGAGATTTGTTAGGGCATCGTACATCTTCTTTGATGAGTCAAGATGGGAGATGTAGGGTATCAAGTGGTCTTTTATAGAATCCACTATGATACTCATGGCATTGATGTCAACATCTTTGAACTTCTCCATAGCTGCAACGTTTTGCGGTTCCTTCTCTTCTCCTTCTTCAAACTCTGGCTTCACGATCTTTCCTTTCACAATATCCAACACTTTATTCTTGGCAAGGATGAGGTCAATCCTTGTCTTCCACGCTCTTAAGTTAGAGGCTCCATCTAACTTGTTCTCAGACTTCATAGAGTTCGTCATGGCTTGCTTGACTTGGTCAAACCCTAGATTTGACCAAAAATTCAAACTTCACGTCTTGGCTTGCTGAGAGTATCAGGAGATGCGCTAGGCTAGAACGCACTCATCTATCCAGAGATTAGGTCAATCCATTCACTTAAGGTGCCTCAACAAGAGGTTTAGGGTTTCTGCAACTGCTCCTGCTAGTAACCCTAGCTGCAGTGTCTTGGAAGCTGCCTCTGCTAGTAACCCTAACGGCAGTTCCTCAACGAGCTCAATATCCTAGCGGCTATGTTTCCTTCCAACGTTTAGACTGAATGAAGGAGGTGTGGGCCCATAACCTGTTAGAATATAGAAGATGGTGTGCTCGTTTTACCATTGACGATACGCTCATCACCCAACCATAGGCCGAAGCCACTGTCCGAGCACCTTAACCTTGACTGAGAATTACTCCGAAAGCAAACCCTAGGCTAGATAGCCAAACAAAGGATAGTGCACCTTTTCCCCAAGGATAGAGCATCACAAAAAGCTGATCAGATAGTCCAAACCCTAGCCAATAGATAGTCCAAGCCAACACCTAAACTGCTAGCTGCAGCAACTGCACCTGCAGCTCTCCTCCACACGTGCGCACCAAACTGGGAACTGCAATGCGCACCAAACTGGGAACTGCAATTCTGAGATGTTGTCAAATGAGAACTGGCGCCCTATATTTATACTGGTTCTGCCAGATTTGCTGGGGCCGACTTCTCCTTCTAGATATGTATCTGTTCAGTATATTAATATTATTTCTGGCCGACTTCTTCTCTTGGAGGCTAATAACCTAATATAAATTATCTTCTTGAGCCAATAAGACTTCTAGGGTTATTAGCCAACTCGTTAGGGTTTTTCTCTTGCTTTCCGGAGTCTTCTATTCTCGCCAAGTTCACACGTGGAGGTAAATACCTCCCGCAGCTACCATAATATTAACAAATGTTGCCCTCGTAGCAGCAAAGAAGAAGGACAAGAAAGCTATAAGAGGGGAGAAGTCCGCTCATGGCGAGAAGAAGGACATGAGTAAGGTGAGATGTTATGCATGTCATGAATTGGGACATTATGCAGGCCAATGTACAAACAAGAAGAAGAGTCAAGAACCAGAGGTATCAACATCAGCTGAGGTTGCTGAGTTCACGGAAAAGTTCAAGGATTTTTCCTTGATGGCGTGTCTTGCAGGCATTGGGTGCCTAGGGTGTACAAGCACTCTTGCATGGTTCTTGGACAGTGGGGCCTCTTGACACATGACAAGGATGAGGTCTGTATTCCTCAGTTTTTCGGAGATCGATTGAGGCTATGTGGGGTGTGGGGTTAGCACCATACATGTTTTAGCTGTGGAGGGAGTTGGAAGTGTTAGATTCCAACTAGAGTCAGGAGGTTATCTGGAGTTGGTCGAGGTATTATATGTTCCCAAACTGCCGGTGAACTTCCTCTTTGTGTCGTCTTTTGAGATAGATGGATGTGGGATTGTGTTCTCTCAAGGACTGGTGTACCTATATCCAGAGGGAATCTCTTCTAACCCAAGTTTGTTGCTTGGTGTCTGATCAGAGAGATTGTACAAAGTGCTTGGTCAACCTGTAGTTGGATCCAGTGAGTAGCTAGAGCCTGGGAATCTGACAATTGTGAGGCTTCAGAGAGAGGACCTTGGATGAGTAGTTCTCTTGATCAGAGTTTAGTGCAGGTAGTTGGAGATGGTTCGAGTTCAAAGGGAGCAAAGGATTCCATTGCAGTGGGAGCGGCTACAACAGCAGAGGACATGATGGGGTTGGAGACAGATCCAAGTGGAGGCTCCAAAAGTACCTCCCTCGCTAAGAGGGAGTGATAGATCTTGTAGATCGGAGGTACTTCTACATTGTCGAAGCTCAGCATGTATAAGAGATCGAGCAAACGTTTCTTCTCTAGTGACTTTATAAAGTCAAGTTGAGCCTTTTAGTATTTAATGTGTAAAAGTGACTTTATGAATTTTGGGTCACTTAAGTGATTTAAGTGAACTCAACGGACGATTAAGTCACGACTGTTGATCTCGAGAGGAAAAGATCTAATCTTGACCGTTCATCTCTTTGGAAGACCAAGGGCTAGGGTAGTTATTATTAATGAGTAATAAAAGAAGCACTAGAGAAGAAGTGGGGCACATCTTTGGAGGAGAGCTTGAGTGGAAGTTGAAGAGTCATAATTTCCAAGAAGAGAGTTTGAGCTACAGGAAAGAGTAGCAGCAAAGTGGGATTGGCACAAATCCCAAGGAGGGGAGGAGGCATGCATCCCAAGATAACTTCAGCATTAAAGGATAGTTCGTATAGTACGGATTGAGGGGGTCGTATAACATTTATTGTTAGGTCGTACAGTTGTTTTAGGCACAGAAATCAAGGCAAATATTTCAACAAGGCATTGGCACGAATTTCTAGGTGCCTAGTGTTGAAATATTGTAACTATAAAGAGTATTCTTATTATTATTGATATATTATTCATAGGATCAATCCCCATTGTGGATTGATCGTGTCGGTTATTGTAATAGGACCAAATCCCCTTTTGCGGATTGGTCAAAAGACAATTATAATAGGCAGAATAAGAAGTCGGCCCCAACAGTTAATAAAGAGACCCAGAAATATAATAAAGGTGGGTTTACCCACCCAGTTTGAGAAGTCGGCCCTGCCAGTGAAGAGACACTTCACACGTGCCAGACTTGTATAAATAAAGGAGGCTAGCACCTCACTTAGACACAACTCACTTGCTTAGTTTGAGAGACAAGTTCTGATTTGTTACTGGCAAAGGAGAGAGAGAGTGGCGCATATCTAGGAGAGGACTTTTTGTATTAGCATAAGAGATCTCTTGGCATTGTATTGGCTATCTATATTAAGGAATTTTTGTTGGGTTTTTTTCCTTTAGAGGGTTTCCCAGGATAAATGTTGTGTCTCTTGTGATTGTGTATTTCTCAGTGATCTTGGATTATGCTATTGTTATCTAATGAAATGCAAACATCTATAATAATGGCTTAAACATTAACACCTAGCTAAGGAAAAATCCATACAGAAACATGCAACTACAGTGCACATATTTCAAGGAGGTTTTGCTACCAAGGAGGTCGTACTGTTCAAGTCGTACAGTTGAAATCTGAGCAGAGATTTCGAGGTGTAATTTTTGTGGTAGTTGGCACATTTTTCAAGGTGATAAGTGTTGTAATTAATGTTGAATTTATTGTTGTTATAAACTCAGAATTTTCCTGTGAGCTCAATAAGAAGAATCTCCTTGACTGGTTTTCCCCTTGTGGGTTTTTCTAGGGGCATTGCCCAGAAATTTTCTATGTTAAATGTGTGAATGTGTTTGTTGTTTTATTGGAGGTTGAAATATGATTTGTGACTAAGTGTTTGTTTGAGTTATTTCAACAGGAAGCGATCGGGTGAGATCTTCTCAGACAGGGGAAGTACACTTTAGAGATCCTAAAGAGATTTAGGACGGAGGGTAGCAAAATAATGGCCACTTCTATGGTGACCAACCTGAAGAAGATTGATTCTTCAACTTCAGAGTTGGAAAACTCCAGACAATACAAGTAGTTGATTGGATCGTTGATGTATCTAGTCAACACTCTACCAGACATTTGCTTTGTTTTTAACACCTTGAGCCAGTTCACGGTGGAGCCGAGGGAGGTTCACTGGGTCGTAGCAAAGCACATGCTCAAATATTTGCAGGGCACAGTAGGATATGGATTGCAGTACCTTGGTGGAGATGGTGCGAGGTTGCAAAGCTACTCAGATTCAGATTGGGCATGCAGTGAAACAAATCGGAAGAGCACCTCTGGGTGTTGCTTCATCTTGGGGTCAGCAGTGATTTCCTGATTTGGAAGGAAGCAAGCCTTGATAGCACTCAATTCAGTTGAGTTGGAGTACATGGCATCCAACTTAGCTAGTTGTGAAGCCATCTTGCTTCGCAAGCTATTCACGTGACTATTTGGTCAGGAGCTGGAACCAACTGTGATTCGTTGTGACAACCAAAGTTGCATAAAACTCTCAGAGAATCCATTGTTTTATGACAGGTCAAAGCACATTGAGATCAGATACCATTTCATCAGAGATGGGGTCCTGAAGGGAACAGTCAAGCTCCAATATATTCCTACAAATGAGCAATTGGCAGACATACTCACCAAGCCCTTGGTGAAGGGCAAGTTCGTCTTCTTTTGAGACAAGGTTGGAGTGGTGGAGAATACCTTCCTCGTTAAGAGGGAGTATTAGTGACTGTAGCTCAGACAGGGATTTCCACAAGGGTGTCTACTTGTGGAAATCGTCATTTAATGTATCCTATTCTTTTTCTAGAGTTCGGTTTATTAATTAATTAATAAAGTGAATGTTTTTTATTAAAGTGACTTTTAATTAATAAAGTGCCTAAGTTGGGGCATTTAATGATTTAATTAAAAGAGAGTCATTGATCTCACGATTAGATCTTGACTGTTGAGATTAGGGATTTGGCTCAAGTCAAAGTTATAAAAGACAAATAGGGGAAAGGACAAAGACATAGAGAGCATTTATTCACAAGTCACGTGAGTAAGCGAGAAAATCAGAGTTTCGTTTTTCAACCATTGGCGAGAAGATTTCAGTAGGAGAATTCACCAGAGAAGACCAGCCAATAATAAATAATAGGTCGCACGTGTGGGCCATACAGCTTCAGGACAGACACACGTGTGATCCATACAACCACGCAGCAGCAACAACCCATACGTGTGAGCAGATCATGCCGCATGTGTGAGTCGTACAAGTCGTACAACAATCTCGGGGGGCAGCAGTTGAGATGATTTCCAGATTTTCAGTTTTGTTGTTTTGTCTGTAATTTTCTCAAAGCCATTTTCCTAGTCAGGGAGCTCTTGTAAGTTATGAAGATATTTTGAATGATGAATTGACTTAGCAGAGCAGAAAATAATTGTGCACATGTGTGATTGTTTTTCTCTTTTTTTTTGCAATAAATGTTAAATAATTCAAGTAGTGTAATCTAGATCTGATCTGTTTTACCTAGTCTGGTTTTAAGAAATTAACAGGATTTATTAATCTAGTTGTAAATTTCCTTCTTATTTTCCTCCATTGCCCAAATCTTTGAGGCACTAGTCTGACCAAGGAGAAAAGGCACTTCTCAATCTTTTTGTTCATTTATTTTACCCAATTTTTGGTTCAAATCTGCAATTGACTCTCATAGATTTGAACCCCGAGCAGCAAATTGACATAGGGACTTGTGTTTTCTAGCAAATTTATGTGACTCTTGCCTTTTAATTTGTTGATTCATTATTAAAGTTACATTTTGTAAGCATGGCAGCAAGCTGATTTTATTATCTAAGGCTCAATTTAATCTCTAAAGTTTGTTATTTTGGCCTTTAGATTCACAAGGACACCCCCCTAAGGCTTGAAAAGCACGAGCCAGAAGCAAGAAGAAGCTAGCCAAGTTAACAATGTGGGTTGGCCTCTTGATTGTTACACCTAAAGGCCCTTTGTGATCCTATGGCAAATCATTGGGATCAGTTTGAGTGCTAACTGTTACCTCCCAAATTGTACTTAATGATAAAATCCCTAATCCACAAGGTACAACTCAAGGGGAAACTATTAGGATGGTCACCATCGTCACCTAAGCAACCTATCCTATTCATTTTAGGCTGACTCTCCTCCGCCTGAAGGGGGGTATCCCTAGTAGGATTACTAAAGCTAAGCAATGAGGCACAAGGTGAAGTGAGAATAGCTTTAGTAAAACAATGTTTTGGGGTTTTTAGAATTTTAAAAGAGGTGATGGAAGGAAGTAAAGATTAGTGCCAAATCTAACAAGGGCAATGGAGTCAAGGTGAATCAAAGGGGATTATGGAGCCAAGAAGAAAACCCCTCTTAAGAATTGGTCTATTTCATTCAAGGATTAGGAATAAGAGATTAGAAGCAAGGAAAAAAATATCTTGTCTAATCAAGGTTAGTAATGAAGATCAAGGCCCAACAAGGAGTCCTCAAGGGAGAAACCTTCACCAAAAAGATCAACTATAGCTTGATAAACACACATGATACTTCTTGCTAGGGTTCCAAGATTGATAGACAAAGCAAGGCACCAAATAAGTATCAAACTAACAAAGGAAGAAGGAGAAGAGTTACCCCAAAATGTCTTCCCTCCAATGGTAGAAAAGTCCTCAATGGATCAATCTAGTTGGCTTGTAGAAGACTTGAGCAATTCACCAATGCACCAAATAAGAACCAAGATAGAGAAGCTTCAAGAATTGACAACAACATCCACAAAGAAAGAAACCTTTACACAACCATATGCTCCAAGAAAGATATGTCAATTAAGCTCCAAGGAGTGGAAGCTCCAAAAATCCAACCATAAGATCAATAAATACATCAACAAACCTCTAGCACCATCATCATCCATGTCATCAACAATCCATGGAACCAAGTGAATACCCCAACTATCCAAAGCTCTTTGTGATGAAAATCACAAGGGTAGTGAAGAAATTCACTAGTAAAACCCTTATGCAAAATGAGGGGTAACACTAACAACATCTAGGTTTTTTTTATTTGTTGTTGTTTTTTGGCTTTTGGGGGGGAGGGAAGGGCTCCCTTTTTACGTGAGCAGACATTACTCAAATTTGGGTACTTATCCCGACAGACCAGGGGACATCTCCAACAAGTGGGTACATTTTCATCAATTTATCAAAATCATCGAACCAATTATGGGGTTTTTCGATCAAATCCAACCTTTTAAACCAGAAATGAATGATTCCATATAGAACGAGTCTTCCTAATCTAACCAGTTCCATAACAATGCATCATGGGCCCACTAAGAACACTTAAAACAGAAAACCAAAATTTAAATGATAAAAAAACTAAAACCCTAAACCTAAAATCTAAACCCCTCCCCTTATTTATTTAATAAAACACTTTAAAAATAAAATTAAATTAAAAAAACAATATTAAAACTAAAACCCTAAACCTAATTCTAAATCCCTCCCCTATCTATTTAATGATGTACCCCTGTGGTGAACCAACTCGGTTCATACACAAAATATCCAAAATACTTGGAATATAAAGAAATCCATTTAGGATAATAATATATATTGAATAATAATGTATAAGAATATGAATATTGAACAACTAAGGGCCGTGTTATATATACCTAGATGGAGTAGATGGAGTGCCCTTTCATTAATAGTCATGTCTTTTGGATAAGACAGATATTTTCATTATAATGTATTTTCATTAATTAATTATTATTATTTATTATTTATATAATTTTGTATATATTTATGTTATTTATGTTTATAACATTGCCTTCCCCTTTAGAAATGCTTTGTCCTCGAAGCATATTGAGGGAAGGACTAGACGTCTTTTTATTTAGCTTGTAATGTCGTCGCATCATTCTTTATTCTGTCGTAGTTGATGATACGAGACAATATGAACCTCTGATTGCTGAGCAAAATTTCGAATCGTAAAAGGATCTGACCATCCTAATTCAATCCTTTGCAGACCGTTGCACTTCCATGATAAATTGTTATCATGAGATTTAATTGTGTCGGTATCAATATTTTTCGAAAGATAAGTCAATTGTTTTTGTCCTGCGTGATATTGATAATCTGACTGGTTACGATATCTGCTCTTATGATTTGGATGTCGATAAGGGGTTTTTGTAGCATGATTTTCCCTTATTGTACTTTTAGTGTTTTCTTGATTTTCTTTTGGATTTTTGTTTTATTCATGCACTAATGTTGCATTGTTAATTGATGAACCTTTAATAGTAAGTACACTTGGAATTTCCAACACTTGTACTCCAACATCTGACGTTGTTCTGACTTCAACTGGATTTGTATTTGTTCCTTTCTCTGCAACTTGGATTTGTACAACTGATGAATCATTTATTTCAATGGGATCAGTCATTGTTTCTTTATCAATCAATGATTTCTTGTTGGTAAGTCGTTTTAACGTTTCTTGTTGCGACTTCTCACCTTTTAACTTCTTAATCTGTGTGATCAAGTTCTGACTATGATTCTTGAGGCGAGAAATTTCTTTGTTTTTATTTGTGATAATTTTGTCAATTTCTTTTTGCATATTTTGCATTGATTTTTTATTTTCTTGAAGTATTACTTTTGAGATACTTTTAAAGCTATGTTGCACGGGGAACCGTCCCCCCCCAAAAAAAACCCATGTACCCACCTGTTCTTGCGTTCCGGGGACTTGGGGACCCTTAGGAAACTTACCTAAATTGTTGGAGACTCCATTAGGGACTTGGGGAGTTGTTGGTCATCCCCAAGACGTTCCAAACAGATTTCAGAAACGTTCTGAACAAGTTTCAAGGATGTTCTCGGCAGATTTCAAGGATTTTCTGCGTAGATTTCAGGGATTTTCTGGGCAAATTTCGGGGATATTTCAAGGATATTTCGAGCATATATCTTCAGTCTTGACAATCATGGAAATTGATGATTGGACATTAAGATCATTTTTTCCATCCATTATTTTTGTATTGCATTGAATCTAAATCTGATGTAAAAGTTGCAGCTCAAAACATGGGTTTCGTATGATGGGTTTCGATTTAGGTTTTTGGTGATTTAAATATTGTATTTCAGCAACAATATTACAACAAGAAAAGCTTCCATGTAAAAAAAACCAAGAAATGTAACATTTCAAAGGGCTGATCCTTGTGGTTATTTCTCTTGTTCTTCTCATTTTTTTGGTCATCTTAGCTTTTACATATTGTACATGGGTTTCCAAGAGTCATTCAAGTCTAGTGCTTCCACCATCCCAACCTCAAGCATTGTGAAAACAATCGAATAGTAGTGACTTCGATAGGGTACTAAATGTTTTAATAAATTCTTATTCAATCACCTTCTTAATCTAAAATATGAATCTAATCTCTTTACAAAACCAAAGTGTTTTATAGTGGTTTTCAACAAAGATGTAAAAATATGCAAAACCTATTGAGAAGGGAATGCCTTTTATGTTTTAATATAATCATCTTTAACAAGAAATATGGGGAAGAACTGCTATAGAAACAGTTCTCACTTAAGTTTCCTAAAGCTAAACTGCATTTTGTTCATCTAGCAGCCAATAATGCAATGCCACTCAACCCTTTTTTAAATTGCTTGAGCTTTTTCAGAATTGGTAAGTATAAGGGTTGTGCATAATACTATATAGTATAGCTTGTTGTGCATACAAGCTTGAAACAACTACAAATGTTTGGGGGTGCGCTCTCGTCGTCTCAGGGACGTGTTCCCCCGTCCCGAAAACCAATGCAACATAGATTTAAATTCTTTTGGTGTTACTGAATTTGGTTCTGATGTAGTGTCTTGTAATGTTATCTTTTTCTTCTTATAGGAGAATGTCAAAAACTTCTTCCTGTTTAAGATGAAAGACCCTAGTGTTTCCATCCAGGGTGAACACAAAATTATGTCACTGTCATCGTTCCACAAGGATTTAATAGAGAATTATGATACACAAGTATAATCTCCAGTGTTCAGTTGTAAATTGCTTATGCTATTTTGTTTTTCGTTCCACGAATCTAGTTTTTCAATTATATTTGACTCAGAAATGACTAATTGGTTAGCGAATTCAGTACTAACAAAATTATTATACTAAACTCCATTACTAGAATCTTCCTTTCTCATAACTAGACTCCATTTTGCTTTCGTCATAATTTTGCAATAAATGATACTTTGAATATGAAGCTTATATACCCCTTCTTTACTTCTTATTGGTCCTTTTATACTTGAAAGTGAAACTTAGTGAATAATTTTTTTATAATTTGAACCTTGAAAGTTCCTTTATAAATTTTGAACTTCCTTTAAATAGCCTTGAAGTTTCCTTTAAATCACTTTTTATAACTTAAATCTTAACATTTTTTTGAAATTAAACTTTAATTTTTTTATTATTATTTTTATCCCAATGTATTTTTCTCATACTTTTTATTTTTGTACCCTTTCGATTTAAAAGTGGTTGTACATCCAATTAATTGAAAGGTACGGACACTAACTCAATTTGTGCGGACACGACTCTTAGATTGGCAGATGTAATTAATTGCATGTATGGACGAATCGTGTTGTCCTTAAATCGTACAGACTGCAGCTTGATGGAGGACAAGTACGGAATTAGCATTTGCACAGTAGATTTGATGATTAAGGTGGACAATACAGACATAGACTAGAAAATGGCTACTGTACAGAAAACTTAGGGATTCCAGTGTCAATTAGTTTGATGTACGACGACAATACGGACAATGTATGCGACTGCTATTCGTACAACGACTGAAGACTACTATTTGTACAACAATTGGTGGATGTTGTTCGTACGGTGGTTGATGACTACTATTCATACAACGGTTGGTAGCAGTTCAATTTTCCTTGGCAATGAATTGTCTTCTTCTATACTTTAAAATTTGCAGCGGAATCACCTCTTTTCTTCAACAAAATCTAAATATCGAATGGCCAAAGGCCAATTGTGGTCAGTGACCTAAATAAATTAGAGAAAATCTGGAAAAAAAATTGTGTGTAGCTACAAGCCTATATGACCAATGGTCAGGATCAAAAAAAAGAAGCTCTGATACCAAATGTGGTGAACCAATTTGGTTCATACAAAAAATATCCAAAATACTTGGAATATAAAGAAATCCATTTAGGATAATAATATATATTGAATAACAATGTATAAGAATATGAATAGTACAATGCATAATTACAACTAAGGGCCTTGTTATATATACCTAGACGAAGTGCCCTTTCATTAATAGTCATGTCTTTTGGATAAGACACATCTTTTCATTATAAAGTCTTCATTAATTAATTATTATTATTTATATTATTTTGTATATATTTATGTTATTTATGTTCATAAGACCTCCCTCCATTAGCCCCAAGAGTTAGCTCAAACAGTTCTGAGCTAGTTGTGAAGTTATCCCCAGCGGAGGAGGTCACGAGTTTGAATCTCTTGTTCCCCCTTGGGGTTAGGTCCCGTAATCAAGGCTGGCGCTTTACCCCGTTTACCATCCACGAAGTGGGGAAGTACTCGAGGGTTTCCCGTGCTGTTTTCAGAGGAAGAAAAAACAACCCCCCTCTATTTGTTTCACACCCTTTACTTAATTGATTTTGAAATTTTGAGCTTATGAAGACTTTAGCAGAATCATTTGAATCCCTACCTCCAACCATGTTTTGGCAAGAAAGATGTTGGAGACCAAACATCCCACGCACTGTTTGGACCTCATGCTTGATGACATTGGAAAAATTGAGTGGGAGAAGAGGTGTATTTTGTTTCAACTATAGCTTGCACTCAATGCTATTTTGTTATATTCAACCTTGCTTGCTATATACATGAGAAAACTTTGCATATTTATGTCTAATGATTTGGATTCACCTGAATATTTTTTTTTAAATCATTTGAATATTTTAAGTCTTTTTTTTTGTTACCCGACTCTGTGTTCACTCTTTTCACCAGTAGGGTTTAGTTCAGTTTTGTTTTTTGGGGTCAACAGTTTGGTTAATAATTAAGTCCTTATAACAATGGTTTTGGTACTTATATTAAGTATGGTAAAGGTGTCCCCATATTGAATCCTTCAACAACATAGCTCAAACTTCAAAGTATAAAAAAAAATGTTAAAGTTATTCAAGACAAACGATAAATTTGAAGACATAGCTCAAACTTCAAAGTATAAAAAAAAATGTTAAAGTTATTGAAGACAAACGATAAATTTGAAGATTTCGGAAATATTAAGTAGATGGTCACAATGCAAATTAATATAGGAATTACAAAATAGCCCATAAATATAATAGATGGGAACAACCATGATCTAGAGTTAGTTACCATTAATATATCTGAGGACTATATAGATGTGTTTGCATGGCCATGCCATGATTAGAAACGAATTCCACCAAAGTTGTATGCACTCAAATTGAATAAATTCCAAAAGCACAATACGTTAATACAAGACCATTAGAATGAATCCTAGGTATAATGTGCAAGTGGATCAGGAAATCCAAAAGTTGTGAGTTGTCAAAATATCTTCAACGTCTACAAAAGTAAATGGGTATCATCTGCAACAATAAGATATGTTTCGTTGTGTTTCATAGGTGCGGAGGATTTTCTATTATAAATGAGATATTAAATAATATCATTGTAAATTAAGTACTCATTTGAAATAATTACTATGGAATTTGTAATATGTATATTAGTTTTCTTGGGAAAGACAATAAGTGTTTGAGATCATGTGCAAATTTTAAGTGAATTTGACAAAATAGTACCCCTTTTGCAGAATCTTAGCCAAATGAAAGTACATGTGAGTTTAAAAAAAGCACTTTCAAAAAAATACAAATTGCCACTATAATTTTTGTCAAGTAGGTTGCACTCTGGACAAGAGATCTAGGATCTTTGTCAAACACAAGAACAACAAGTAGGAGGCGCATATGGCGTCTAAGTCAAGGGGTAGTTTCCTAATCTGCCGTCATATGAAGAGGCAATTTCCAACTCCCAAGGTAGCTCTTAAGCAACTATGGGCCAAATCAAAGGAGATCAAAGACCGAATCCAAGCACCCAAAAGGCTGTCTTGAAAAAAAGAGAGAAAAACTCTTGTTTAGAATCTCATCCACCAAAGTGGGAGATTCGACGCATGAAGGACCACATAATAATCTGTGTTTCTTGATTAGTGGCATTCACAAGAAACCTTGCAATGGTGGATATTGGTTAAATGGCAACTCATAGGTTTCATGATCTAAACCTTTAGACCAAAGGGTCCTTCATAGTTATTCTCATGCTTACAAAAAGACAGGGGAAGGATCTTTAAAACGGAATTTTATTACATACATATGAGGTATTAATCTAAGTATTTTGATCCTATAAAAGAAGATTTTTTGAAGACTGCAATGTGGATCCATCACTGCTCACTATCTTTAAGGTTCTGGAATGAGTAGACCCTAGAACATATTGGAAACACACTCAGGTTATTCATCAAGCCTTCCAAAATAACCAAATAAAAAGTGACACACCTGTTATGACTGGATAACGGTCTCATGAACCTAAAATTCCCTTTAGGCTCCAAACATGTCATGAAATGGAAATGGATGTCAAGGGTTTCAACGAAGTAAACATGGGCACCGATGAAAGAAAAATATAATCTGGAAACCCTAGGGGAAGCCATGGCGCTGATACCGAACCCCGTTCAGCAACAACAGCAACAGGCGGCGGCATTTCTTCTGAAAGCTTCTCTGTATGAGGGAGATCTGGATCCCACCGTCACCCAATGGCAGCTCTACGACTTCTTCAGTCAGTTGGCCCCCGCTCTTTCAGTTAGCGTCGGCAAAGCTCAGATCACCAGGAACCCCCACGGCTATGCCTCCGTCAACTACAGCCACGCTCACGAGGGAATGGCGTTGGCATTTGATGAGTTTGGGAGGCCATTTTTCAGCATAAGGGAGCAGGAGCAGAAAACCCGTGGCTCAGACGCTCAGAAGGCCACCGTCTAGGCCACCAGGGCCGCTGCGCGAATCCTCTGCACCTCCCGCAGCCCCAAGGGAATGGACCTTGTCACCATCAGGTTACAAGGTCGGGTGAGCAAACTTCTAATCGCCCCCGGTCCCAAGAGATCGTTGAGCGACTGCGTGAGGGTTATGCAAATGAAACGGAACCCTAACGGGGAGAAGGAAGCGACGGTCCTTTGCAGGGCCGAGGGGAACCAGCAAGTACTAAACCCTAGCCGCCGCCGATGCCTTAACCTAAATAGCAGCAAGACTAGCTCCGAGATCACGGCAAGCTTTCCTCTTTTTATAAAAACCATTGCCGGATCTTCCCTCTGCTTGCAGGTTCAAGACTCACACTCTGTCTCTGAGCTCAAAACCCAAATCCACCAAGCCACAGGGATTCCGCCTAGATTCCAACGACTAATCTTCGAAGGCCGGAAGCTTGGGGATGGCTCTCTGCTACGAGATTACGGAAATCTAAAAAACGCAACCATTTCTCTCACTTCTCGGTTGCGTGGAGGAGCACCTTCAGTGACCCATCCAAGCTCTTACAAGCAGGCTGTGAAATCAGGGACTTCCGCTCCTTCGAAGCTCCAGGCAGAAACTTTAAAAGTAAAGGAGCCCTTTGGAGGCGCCTTCATTGTGGAGCAGTGTGCAGAACCTCCAACAGCAGAAGTCGAAGACCCCCAAGTCTATGGCTATGCCTTTCTCTACCAGGCCAAAGCCCTCATTTGCCGCTTCAACGGACTTTGGCCCTCAACCCCTGCGCTAAAGGAATGGGTTAACAAGACCTGGTCGGAGGGTCATGAGCTATTCTTCTGTTCCAAGGGGTTCTTCATCGTCAACTTCTCCACCGAAGCAGAATGTCAGCGCGTGCTAGAGCAAGGTCCTTGGTTTTGGGGCAGATCTGGTCTCTCCATGCAGCGATGGTTCCCGAATTTCAATCCACTGACCATGACAGCCATGACTACACCGGTATGGGTAAGACTACCCAATCTACCCCTGCATTTCTATTCTGCATCTTTTTTACCCACCCTAGGCAATGCATTGGGTAGATTTATCAAGATAGACACAGACAGAATAACGAAAGGATTCATCACTTTCGCCCGCATCTGCGTTGAAATTGATCTCAGTCAGGGGCTTCCGGATAGGATTCTTATAGATTGGGGTGATGGAGATCCTTTCATACAGATGGTCGATTATGAAAACACATCTTTCAAATGTCGCTCCTGTCAGCAAACCGGGCACCTCCAAGCAACTTGTCCTCTTTCCCCCACCCCTCCCACAACTTCTGGTGCACGGAAAAGAGCCAATGGTTGGCAAGGACCAAAATCCCACAAAAGCCGCCCGAACGCCTCCTTTGACAACAAGCAACATCACAAAGATGCTCCAACTCCTTCGCCTTCCTCAATGCCTTCGCAGACCCCAACCTTCGCTCAGCAACCATCTGTCGACCCAACACACCAGCCTGCAGCCTCGGCACAAAATCCTGCAGTTTCAGAAGTCATGACTCCAACTACCGCAATTAAATCCTTGCACCCACCTCACGAAAAGGGGGAAACAAATGACACAATCATGATCTCAGCGTCGCTCCCAGGGACTCAGAAGCGACCTCATGAATCAGACAACTCAGACAGCGACAAAGAAGCACCAYRGAAYTCAGCAGCDCAAGATTTTGGCAMTTCYTCAGACCATTTGGCTTTGGTGGTAAAGGCCGCTGAGCCTACCAGCTCCTCTGGTTGGATTGATGTTCGCAAAAAAAAAGGTAGAAAGGATCCTCATTGGCAAACACAATGATCCAGTCCTTCTCCTTATATTGTATTGTTTCATCTGGCTCTCTTTTAGCATAGGCTAGTTTCAATTGATCCCCTGTTCTCTTTCTTGGGGGTCTTTTCCCATCTGCAACTCAATGTATCACTCTGTACTTTTTTCATGGATTGAATAGAAGGATTCTCCCCTCTCTTACTTACAAAAAAAAAAAGTAAACATGGGCACCTAATGAAAGACTACTCGATAAACTAGTAGGTTACTAAAGGTGGGGAAATGGATGTCAAGGGTTTCAACGAAGTAAAATATAAATCTAAAGGTGCAAAAAAGAATGGGAAATAAAACAAGATTTTTAGACAATTGATCTAAATAAATTTGAGGCGTTAAATGAAGTGAAAGAGGACGATGAGCCAAGCCAAAGGACACAAGCCACTCAAGTAAGCAAGAAAGGACTTGAAAGATTCAGATATGAGTCTCGCAACCCAATCTTTGAACCCGCAACCTAAAGTAAAAGAGTTGGTGAAAAAGATGGACGTATCAGCAATGATCAAGAGCAGAGGAAGGACAAGACCCAGAGTGTAGGAAAACAGGAGTCAAGAACAAAAGGAATGTACATGAGGACAATCAAGAGAATCAAAACACCACTGTAAAACTTAGAAAATGTAGTATAGCTAGGGAGGTAATATTTGGTAGTACTTAACAGAGAACAACCAGAAGTAAACATGGGCACCTAATGAAAGACTACTCGATAAACTAGTACGTTACTAAGGTGGGGAAATGGATGTCAAGGGTTTCAACGAAGTAAAATATAAATCTAAAGGTGCAAAGAAGAAATGGGAAATAAAACAAGATTTTTTGACAATTGATCTGAATAAATTTGAGACGTTAAATGAAGTGAAAGAGGACGATGAGCCAAGCCAAAGGACACAAGCCACTCAAGTAAGCAGGAAAGGCCTTGAAAGATTCAGATATGAGTCTCGCAACCCAATCTTTGAAGTTTGAACCCGCAACCTAAAGTAAAAGAGTTGGTGAAAAAGATGGACGTATCAGCAATGATCAAGCGCAGAGGAAGGACAAGACCCAGAGTGTAGGAAAACAGGAGTCAAGGACAAAAGGAATGTCCATGAGGACAATCAAGAAAATCAGAACAACACTGTAAAACTTAGAAAATGTAGTATAGCTAGGGAGGTAATATTTGGTAGTACTTAACAGAGAACAACCAAAAGAAGAACAAAGGGAGCAACATCCGCAAAATATGAAAGAAGAAGCTCCGATAAAAACCTATGGAGACAAATAGATGAAAAAAGTAGACATCAAATTCATAGCAACGGAGTATGATTGAAATCTCCTGGACACACTTTCAAAAGAGACTCAAGGAGCTTCAGTCCAAGTTAAAGAGAGAAGCAAAGTGAGACATCCTCAAACCTGGTAAGAATGTTTCTAAATCCTCGGGAATCAAAGATGTCTCCCTTAAATCTCAAAAGTTAGATCCCAATAACACCTAAAAAGGCCGGAAAACAAACCAGTAGACCTAAAAGACAACTTCTTATCAACATTTGGAAAAGCAGACACCAGGGAAGTCCAAAATGAAGGTTATGTCATGAAACATGTGGGGGGCTAAACACCCTTAGAAAGAGAAGGCTATAAACAAGAAAAATCCGAATGGAAAAAACGGACATCCACTTACTGACTAAAATGCATATAAGGAATGGAGGGTTTCATTCACAAAATTGAAGAAGATGTAGCTTTTCTAACAAATAGTTCAAGAGGTTTTTCGAGGGGGATAACAACTTTATTGGGATCCACCACTAAACATAGGTTGGAAAATGAAGATAGCGGCAACTTTGTATCTGTGGCAGAAGAGATATAGGGCAGACTAACAAATGTTTATAACCCAACTAACCTCAGCAAAAAAATAGACTACTGGGGAGAATTGATCAACTATGCTCGATACACCCCCTATGGCGAATGCAGAACACTCTGATCTGGGTATATTTTCGGAATATCATTTACCTTAGACTGTAATAAAAAGCTTTGTATCAGCTGGTCAAGCTGATGGGGACAATGCCGCCATAATTGGACTCACCATCAAAAGAAGTGCACCTTTCCTGGGGTCTTTTCAGAGCATCGCGAAACTACAGTCCTATCTTGTAGGCATAGGCATGCATAAGGACAACAATGTAATTCCTTGTCAACAGTGGTGGTTTGCTCACTGGGAAAAACTAAGTTATTAACGGTGGGGGTTTGCTCAGTGCGTAAAAGTAAGTTGTGAACGCAGGGTTGACATAGGTTCAAGTTTCAGTTTCAACTAGGAGGGTTAGATCAATTGATGTAGAGTCACGCTTGAGGATTTTTAGGATTTTTAAGCTTGTTGTTGGTCATGGCATCGGCACTCTTGATTCTCAGGGGCGAAGCCCATAATCAGAGCGAACAATTTACTCTGTTTACCATTACCATCCATGGAACATCCATGGGAAGTATTACGAGGATTCATGAAAAGTATTACGAGGATTTTCGGCTAGTACATTTCCTAAAAATATATATATATATATATATTTTTTCAAGAAAAACCTCAATAAATAAATATGTGACATATCATCACAATAAACTAAAACTAAAATTGTAGAAAAAAAAAATAGAATAATGCAGTTAACAAAAAAAATTCTAACTAAACACCAAAATAAATGACACAGAACTAACCAATACCAAACATCTTTATATATATTCTACCATTTTCGGATATTAAGCAAATACAAAGCATCTTTTCGGATATTAAGCAAATACAAAGCATCCGCTCTAAAATTTTCGGATATTAAGCAAATGCAAAGCATGCAGGACATACCTTAACACGAAGACAGAAGAGAGCGCGATCCGCAGTGAAATTGAAGCTTCCCAGCACAATATAAACACCAGTCTTTCAAATAGTCCGTGTGTCGAATGAATAATGCAATCTGCACTACAACAAAGAGTATATATCTCTGAACATGGAGGCTGTGTTCACACCTTATATTATAATTTTTCTCACAAATTCCTTGCCGCTGCCTTGCGAATTTTCCGCACAAATTCCTTGCCGCTGCCGTACTAGTCATTAGAACCACAATTAATATATAGCTTTAAACTTTTTTCTAATAAAGTGAACGTGTCGTTTTTCCCTACTGTCGTGTAAATTTGGATGTTTGGAAGCTACTGGTAGAACGTTCGAGATGTCATTGATATATTCTAGAGCCTGGCCGATTTTATCGTCGATAAATTGGTTTCATATATTCGAAGATGTCAATGTGAGAAAATCTCTATACCGCTAGAAGTGGTGTTTGATTACTTGTGTTTAATAGGTGGTAATATATGACTTTGATTTATACAAAGAGTGAAAATAGTATTAATAAGTTTGACTTGTTATTATAGATATTTATTATAGATTTGAAAATAGAAATTTATAAATGTTTTTTTATTTTTTTTTATCTGGAAAAATTTATTATAACCTAGTTATTAATCAAGTGTGGATAACTGTTATTGATCATTATCTTTAAATGTGGGCTCACTTATCACCGTTATTTATGGAAAACCAAACCACACTATCTAAATGATGGTGGTCTTTAAGGGGGAAGACTTCCACTTGTGCTAGATACCTCTAGATCCAAACTAGCTTCTTTACATATGAGGAAGATGAACTCTTAACCAATCAAAAACACTTTTAGATTTGACTAGATGACCAATATTATTATGTTATTAATAATTATAGATATATTTATATAGTAAAAATAATTATGATTTTTAATATATATATATATATATATATATATATATATATATATATATAAATTTTTTTTAATTTTTTTTAAATGAGAAGATATTTTATATCAATAATAATAATAATAATAATCTATTTTTAAGGTCTAGGGAGGTATGCATACCCTATCTCTCTCCCTCTCTAGATTTGAACTTGTGACCTCCTAAGAGGAAACACATGTTCTTAACCATTAGACCCACTAAAACTATATGAAAATTATTTTATTCTCAAAACAAAGAAGATGAAAATAATGTTTACCATTCATTCCATAAGGGCAACAAACTTTATTTATAGAAATAGAATTACAATTGAGAGAAATTGTAAAACATTCATATTTTGTTTCATAGGTCATGTAGAAAATAAGACCAATAATAGTCCCCCTAATAACAATCCCCTTTGCTTTAAAAAACTAACAACTCCATGAAGATGGCATTAACCTTTTCCCCCCAAAAAAAATCTATTTTCTACCATAATTACATCCACACAAAAAAAAACTATTTTCTCCCATAATTACATCCATTTTTTATTAGCTAAAAAAGTACCAGCTATCAATCCATGTTTCATCCATCATCCATGAGCTAAACTCAAAAAGAAAAACACATAATTAGAGTAAAAGTGTGTAAATTTATAATCAAGTATCATGAATGTGTTCATTTTTTTCTCTTATTGATCCTTTGATACTTTTAACAATCCATTTGTTGTCCCATTCTTTTCCTTGTAGATATGTGCACAATAAATATGAGTGAAGGATGACTATAAGTACCATACATCGAGAAACAAAGGCTAGAGAGTGAAATTTCTTAGCGTTGACTCCTATCTCATCCACTTTACTACAAGGAGTGAATCCCCAAAGATTTGTATACATGTTACTCCATGTTCTTGGGCCAGTATCAAAACCAACTTAATCACCAACAATTCACATAAATTATTTGTTTCTTATGCAACTCCATCTTTGAAAGATATGTTATGGGTCACAAAGAGATTAAAAATCCCCCCTGCCCCACCCCTGGGGGGTCCTTTGAGAAGCACCATCAAAGTATGCCCATGAAAGTCTCTAATTTCTTCTTTAACTAATTGTCTAACAGATTGTTTGTCTTGGAACTATGGAAAGGCAAATATTATATTTAGGCTTTGAACAACACATTTCAGTGGTAAAGTATCCTTATCCTCAAACAAATTTGAATTTTCGGCCAACCAAAATCCCCAAGCAAAATTTAATAGAAGAACTCTATACCTTCTAGTTCCCCTTTTTTTGCACCAGATCATGAGAGCCTCCTAAATGGAGTTCCCATCTAATACATTTTTCGAACCTATCAATCCTTCCACTTCATTTTAGATCTGCTTTGCAGAAGGGAAAGACGTGATAAGATGCAATATGTTTCCTCTTCTTGTTTGCATAGATAGCACCAATCAAGACCCACAATGTTCCTCTTTTGAAATAGATCCCATGTTAGAACTTTGTTGTTCAAGAGTAATCACATGAATATTTTGGATTTTGTTGGACACTTAAATTTCCAAACTAATTTCCACCACTAGAAATCTTCTTTTCCCTCAGCAACTAAAGCTTTGTATTGAATACTTGGGACATAATACCCTGTAGGATTTAATGACTAGGTAATATGATCCTCTTCATCTCTTAGTCTTGCAAAACAAGCTTTTAAGTTATATATGTACCTCTGCCAAGTAATTTCATCCTCCTCCCTTGGACCGATCTCCCTCTGAGAAAGCCAATATTGTTCCCATATAGTAGTCCTAACCTAGCCAGAAATCTACCTTAAGGTGTAAAGTCCTTGTATATGTACCATCTGTAGAGATAGCTTGTGAATACCCCCACATCTAATCCATGGATCTAAACCAATTTGAACTTTGTCTCCCTTTCCCACTCACCACACCAATCAATTCCCAACCAATGGAAATGTGGTATTAACCACTTTCCATATAATCAAGGCATTGTGTATTCTCTTTATAGGATTTCTAACCCATTCCTCCATAGAATCTAGAGCTATGTATGTGTCCTTAATAACTTGAGCCCACAACTCAGTACTTTGTATTAATCACCATACATTCTTTGTGTCTAAAGCCTTAGAAAAAAGGAAAATATTATGTAAACCCCAACCCTCTTGTGCCTTTGTTAATGCAAGTGTTTTCAAGATACCAAATAAATGCCTTTTTTATCTTAATCCCTTGACCAAATGAACATGTAGCATAATATCCTATAGGATCCTTTCTAGAACTCCTTTTGGGATCCATGGGAGAAACATCCAGTAAATTGAAATAAATTCTAAGACTGCTTTAACCAAGACTAGGAAACCCCCTTTGGATAGCCACCAATTACACCAAGTGTTTAGTTTTCTTCGCCTTTGCTATCAACCATTGTTGGTCACATTTTTACACATATTTGCCTTTAGTTGAAATCCCAAGTATTTCAATCTAAGGTCTAATTCAGCCATATTGTAGGGGAGAAATTATGTGATAAAGATTTTTTCCATCTCAGAGATACCTGAAAAGGACATCATTGATTTTGCTATATTTATTTTCATGCATGTGGCCATGCAGAAAAGGTCAATAATTTATTTAATCTTCTCAACGACTATCCTTGAACCTTCACAAAAAACGAGGATATCATCTACAAATGACAAATGTGTGACATGACAAAAGTTTCCTACATTTATCCCTTTGAAACTACCATTTATGTTGGCCTCCTTTAGAGATCTATTCAAGTCTTCAACAATTGATAGGAAGAGGAGTGGGGAAAATGGATATCCCTATCTAAATCCTATTTTTGACATGGATAAAGGAGAGGTTGCACCATCTATAAGAATAGAAGATGAAACAAATGTGTTGTGATTCATCACCCGAGAAATAAAATGTGGACAAAACCCCAAGTTTATTAGTATTAATTTTATATAGAGCCAGCTCACCCTATCATATGCTTTGGATAAATCCACTTTTACAACCACTGCTCTTAAATTTCTTACCTTGATTAATTGAATTCCTTTTTTATATGATTTTATATATGCAATTGCATAAAGACATTGGTTGGGAATTTTCAAAGGAAGCCGGATTAACAATCTTAGGAATCAACACTACGAAGGTTGTGTTGAAAGTAGCTAGCTTTTTTCCTGTGGTTCTTGATGTTTTATGTGGTTCATGTGGTTGTGTTGAAAGTAGCTAGCGTTTTTCCTATGGTTCTTGATGAATTTGCCTCCCCTCCAAAAATACAAATTGTTCAATAAAGATCTACCTTGATATGATCCCTTTCAGTCTTCTAGAAATAATCTTTGATATGATTTTATATATGTAATTGCATAAAGAGATTGGTTGGGAATTTTCAAAGGAAGGTGGTTTATCAGCCTTAGGAATAAACACTATGAAGGTTGTGTTGAAAGTAGCTATCATTTTTCATGTGGTTCTTGATGTATCAACCACCCTCCTTAAGTCATCTTCCATAAATTCACACCCTAATAAGAATTCCACCGGTAACCCATATGGTCTTGGGATTTTATCTTTTTGAAAGATTTGAAGTATCAAATGTAACTCCTCTTAACTCACTGCCTCCATAAATGCCTAATTATCTTTTGGATTTATGAAACTTGGGAAAGTATTTGAGAGTCTTATTACTTCTGTAATTGTAGCTCGATTGTTAGTCTTAAATCAATATTTGAAGTAGTTTACACCTTTTGCAACCATTTCATTCAATTTTTTCCCATGTACCATCTTCCTTTTCAATCTTCCATACAGAGTTTACGTTCTTCCTACAATTGGCATATCTGTGAAAAAAAATTGTATTCTCATAGTCAACTTAGAACCACAAGGCCCTAATTTTAAATCTCCAAGCTTTTTATTTATCCAGTAGAATTTGTCTCCATTTGTCTTCGAGTTGTTTTATTTATTCTTTCCAATTATATTAAATGTAACCAAAGCCCTCACTTTAATAGAGAGATGCTAATGCTTCCTCCACCTTCTTGAAAGTTCTATCATCCCTCTACCTTGTTTCTTTCGATCATATCCTGCAACCTTTTTTTTCGCTTTCTAGACTCTGGTGAAATTGAAGAGGAGTTTATAATCTCAAAGAGCGATCAAAAAGTTCCCATACCTCTTTTATCTTATTGACCAAATCTTCCTCTTTTAACCATTCTGGATTCATATTGAAAGGATTGGTCAGTTTCCCTTGAGCTGGGGATACTTACAATAGCACAAGGAAATGGTTCAAGTCACCCCCAGTGAAAACCCATTAACGAATTATTATTGCAAACTCGAGGAATGCCTCTAAAATAAAAAAGTGATCCAATATTTTAGCAAAGTGAGACTCTCCCATTCTCATGATTCTCCAAGTTGGTGATAATTGTGTAGGCTCAATATCCAACAAACCCACTTGCTACAATTTATTGATAAGTATCCAAACAAGAAATCAACTTGAATAGTTGGTTCCCACACCTTCAATGCTCCTAGTGTGAAGTTTAAATCCCCTCCTACCAAAACCATGCCATTTTGGATGAATTCCCTAATAAAAACTTATCCCATAATTCCACCCTATCCAAACAGGGTCCATAAATATTTAGAAAAGTGATTTCTTGTCCAATGTTTAGAGAAAATAGTGATGTCCCTAGACCTTATAAAAAATCCCATGAATTAGTATAAGAAAAGAATAATTTTTCCACCCTATAATATTTCCTCTCGATCTCCCTTTTGCATCAATATAACTAAATTCACAACTCCCTAATATTTTTGAAAGTTCATGAACTACTCTCTCCCCGTCCATCACTAATTCTGGCAGGAAAATGATAGATAGGTTATTGACCTCTATTAATATTTTTATGGCAATTTTTTTTAAGGGATTGACCAACCCTCAACAGTTCAAGGTCAAAAAAATCATTTCAAAACATCCTTCAGGGCAATTTCTCTAAGAGCCCCAATCAAAGAAAATTGTTTGCCAATTTTTATTCATGGACTTGCTTATTTTTGAGCCAGAGACATATATGATTTTCTTCCTTTTTGTGGTGATTTGGTGTGATTTTCTTCTAAAAAACCTAGACCCCCCTCTAACCCTCCTGGAAAATTTGTATATTATTTTTCTCTCAACCCGAAGTTGTATTTTGTAACCTCCAAGGAGTGAGATTCACTATGGGTTCCTAGATCCCCTTGTTCTTGTTGGAACATGGATTGAATGCAAAGAACAACGGATCCGAGAGAGCGATGGTATCAAAAGACACCGTAGCATTGAAGCACAAGTCGCTCAAAAAGTGAGAGCATTTCTCCCAAGATGAACTGACAATTTGAGATGATCAATAATCGATGATAGACTGATCAGTAAGATCTTCTATATATAGGTTTGGTCATGGAACAAACTCAACAAACTCGGGTGAAGGCGATTACACCTGTCCATAAAATGTAGATCGGGAATCCATAAGTGGACATGGTCAACTGATGGTTTAGTTTTCCATAGACCTAAGGACTTGTTCGACACAAAGAATCCAACAAGGTGAGGTTACAAAGGAACTGCATGTTCCAACACCCCCCCGTAAACCCAACTTGGAGGAAAAAAAAAATTCATCATTCCTCCCTGAATTTGTCTTGACTGCAAAAGATGATCACAAGACGATACAACAACACTCCTAAGGAATTATGATCACCATCAACATGGATCAAGGACAAAAGAGTAGTCATCTATTGCAAAATAGGTTGCAAAATCTGTTGTCAAAAAATAGTCCCAGTTGGCCAATCGACTAGACAACAAAACAACTTCGATGAGTTGACTAGACAAGAATGCACCAATATAATCAGTCTCTGCCAATCCAAAAATCTTTTTAACTGGTGCAATGAGCAGAAGTACAACTCCCAACAACATAGTTGAACATTATCAACAAACACGCAATCGAAAACACCTCCAGTCGACTGTCAAGTTGGGTCAAATCTCGATTGACCAATATCCCAATCAAGCACTAGTCGATTGTCAAGTCGAGTTGAACCCTAGTCAACCAATATCACAGTCAAGTTCCAGTTGACTGTCAAGTCAAGTCGAACCCTAGTCGACCATTGGAAAACATCAATAATGAAGAGGAGCGATGTACTTCCGTACAACCAACGAAACACAATAGTATGAACTCTTCAACCATATGGTTAGATGCGCCCATGACCACTCATCAATCGAACCATAGTCAATCCTGGTAGTCAATACGAGTTCACAGTTCTATCTTTCACGTCTCTTCTGCAAATATTTAAAAGCATGATTCCCATGTCTATGATGGCAAGGATGATGATAAAGCATAGAGGGTTATGCAGGTTGATCAATAGATATAGGCTCAGGGTCAAGTGTACTATCATGAGTAGAACAACCCAGTATATCAACAACAATGTCATCAACAACAATATTCTTAGAATATAGTATGTTAGGAACAACCATCTCATCACTCTGTTTAGAGATTGTTATGTTGGCAAATCAGTCTGAACTCCAACTGTAACAAACAAAACTTTCTTGTTTACATCAAGGGCGGGTGTAGTCAAGGAGGAAAAAACATCATCATATCCAAGACATGTTGTTTGGTGGCAACATCTCAAGCATAATAGGAGCAGCAATACCCAGTCCATTCTTTCTGAGTCCTCCTCTGATATATCCCATCTTGTTGAGCAGTTGGGATCCTATACATGTAGTGTGTTTTTCAAAGTTGGGTGAAACAACACAACTATCAATTTCAAAGCATGAATTGACAACATATTTCTTACAGATAGAAGTAAAGAGTAGAGAAGAAATGAATGAGCTTGGAAGATCAACAACATCAATAGTCTTCTCACAAATAACTAGATTAGCAATAATGGTGGAAGAAGAAACAACATCAGTCTTCTTCTCAATAATTGTATGAACATTCTATTCAGCAGTTTGGGGGCCCTGAAGAGTTTCATCCTTCTCAGTCAGATGCAGAAATATGAAATCATAATCTTCCTTCAATGTCTGATACTCATCAAACAGTCGATTGTTATCTTCTTTAAGAGGAGCAACTTCCTCACGAAGCTCATCAATGGAGTCCTGCAAGTGGGCAACCTC
>JASDQU010014338.1:34831-46675 GCA_032191745.1 Picea mariana
AAGTAGGAATGGATATGGAGGAAGGAAGGACGTTGGAATCCCTGTCCCCCCAACAAAAAATATCCCAGAGAAGGGGAAGGCCAAGGAAAAACAAGGAAGTCGGGGAGATCCGAGTCCCAAGCGTTGCACGCAAAGTTAGCTTTCGAAGAGTTACTCATGCACGCTATTTTGCTGGAGCCCGTCGAAGGCACAAGTTGAGAAAGTTGGGGTAGAAGGAGGAGGAAAAACACCGAAAGCACAGATGTTCGGGAGCTGTCGCAACAGCTAAAGAAAGTGCAAATCACTATTGCTAAGATATACCAGGAAAACAGAGAGCTGAGACAATAGTTAGTAGCAAATACTCTCGAAGTATCAACATCACAAGGCCGCAAGGGAAACATGACTTGTCTAGAGACAGCTCAGGGAAGCGTAGGATACGATCATACAGCTGCGCAAAACATAGATGGTGTTGGAAGAAAGGAATGCAAAACACTTCAAGGAATGTGAACTGACCATGGAGAAAGTCTGTGTGGCTCTATCTAGCGTGCAAAAGAGGCTGAAAGGGAACGCGGTTCTGCGAAGGCAAGTGATGAACTTGAAAAGATGAAACTGGTCCCTTAGAGAAATCTTCGAGTGTCCAAAATGAAAATGAGACCAGACGCATGATGGATCGAATCTGTTTTTGTCTCCCTAGATGTGGTGCGGACTTGGACTCTGAAAGATACCCACGTGAAAAACATATGCCATGCAGCGATGGAATCTCATCCATTGTGAAGGACATGTGTACGTTAGATGAGCAATCGTTTGAAGAGAGGCATTTTTCCCTAGCTGGGCTCATCATTTTGGATGCACCTGCAATGGTCTACAGTCATCTGCTGCATGCACACACCAAAAAATGATCACGCGGTAGGGATCAAGGCTGTTACAATGTGTGGTAGGAGTCTGACAGAACATTTGATTGTCTAGATGCCCTGTCAAAGGAAAGCATAGACAAATCATTCTCTAACGACGAGATCTTGTTGATGACTGAAACGTCGCAACAGATACGAGCAACTATGATGCGGCCAAGTACATTTAGTTTCTATTTTTAGCAAAATTCCATTCGAAGAGCCATCTGACAAAGAGTAGTCGAAACCTAGTTCTTATGGATAGTAATTAAAGCACAGGGTAGCCCAAGCGACACACCCTTGTCTATATATTCCATCTTTTCAATTGAAGCCAGGTTGGTTGGAAAAACAATGTAGACAACGACTATTGATTGTAGCTTCTTGATCCGATTGAAACTTAATGCAAAAGTCCTGAAGCTTTGATGAAAAGATTCTAACGGTGGCAGTCTGATGTATTGTATTCTTTATTTGCATATGTGCTTTCCTGTGGTCTTTATATTAACATATGTGATTTCTTTCTAAATCAGAATGTGATTTCGAATCTAGAATTCACCTCACTGTGCTCTAGATTCCTTTTGCCATTTAGACAAACTGTGTTTCTTCTAAGTTAACTCTGAATTCATCCCCAACTGTGCTCCGAGTTGCTTCATGTATTTTTCTCTCGCCACACACAATGATTTTTAACTGAAGACTGATGCTCATTTAGCCTTTATCCTCTTGAGTTTAGTCATCGAGTCATTTGTTTCTATCATTTTCTTAAATAGACTCCATAGCGCAAGGTCTTGCTTACTTTCGACAATAGAACCATAAAATATTGTTTAAAAGTGTTAAATCTAGCCCATAGTCTAAAGTTATATCCTGTACATAGACGAAGTCTCCAGAGAGATCCCTCTCCAGGTCTGGAAGGCTAGTGTTGGGCCTCAAAGTTGGTTTGTAGGTTGCCTCTGTCATTCGTTTTCTCAACCGAACGAAGTTTACAGAGCGCTAACATTCTGGCACCACTGTTGGGGACGAAATTGAATGAATTTTCCCTGGGAGAACGAATACATCTACAGTTTTGATCCTTGAGGGTAAAAGTGGGGAAACAATTTATATTTGGCTGAAACCTTTACCCTGATGACTCCAATGAAAGATACCAGTACCACATGGTAGTGCCATTCAGAAACCCTCGCTCCGAAGACCATTTATACTAGAGCCAATCCTGACCCGAACCTCGTAGAGCCTATGTATGATCCTGAGATACTTATGCGTAGGGTAATGGAGCAGGCACAAGACCCATTCTATTACCTAGAAAAAAATCTATCCTTTCCCAAGGATGGGGCTCAAAGCATTGATGACCTTGAGTTTGACGCCTTCTTCGAACAGACTTTGTTCAGGTTTAAATCAGAAACCAACTTGGACCATATAGTCTTTGACAAGGAAAGGTTTCGATCTCTAATCTTGCAAGCTGAAAATCCTGATTAGAACATCCCCCAAATCCCAAACCCCCCTAGAGAAATGGCACTAGATTCTCCCCCCTTGTTCTGCCAACCCAACTACATGATTTTCCCCAGAACTACAGAGAGAGGATCAAGCTCTGCGATGCTGAAGGAAATGTTTCAACCCAAAATCATCTGGATTGGTTCAACGATTTCATTGACCTATAAGAGGTAGACCATGCAGACGGGAAAATGAGTTTGTTCTCACAGAGTCTTTCGGGGAAGGTGAGAAAGTGGTTCAAAGCCCTCCCAACAACAAGCATTCAAGACTTTGATGCGTTTGAAACTTCTTTCATTACTAAATGGGGAGACAAAAATAATCCTTTTCAGTTGCTGAGACAGTATAACAATATGAAGAGAGCGTCGGATGAGATAGTGCAAGAGTTCTCGACCCACTTCATGAGGGTTTACAACTCTATTCCTGCATAAGTCCAGCTACCTCCTAGGGCTGTGCAGTTGCGATATGCCGACTCCTTCAACAATGATTTCACCTTGCTGTTAAGGGAGAGAAGATCTTCGAATTTAGAGGCTATGATGAGAAACGCAATCGAAGTCGAGGTAAACCTGATGGAGTCAGCGAAGATAAAAAAAAGCTTCAACATAGGCAGGAGGATATCCCAAGGGGATGCACAACCATCGACCTCTCGACCCTTAGAGGACAAGTTCGACTTGATGATGAAGACAATGGAGAAACTGATGGAAAGAATGTCCATGGGAAACAAACCCACTTCCCAAGAACAACATGATCCCCAACCCAGAAATTAGAACCCTAGAAGAGGTCCGGTCCCCTAGATTAGGAAGAGGGAACAATGATACCAGGGTGAACAACAAATAATCCCCCTATTCTAAAACAATTACGCAGATGAATATTTTGATCAGATGTTCTAGGATCAAATGCATTGCTGCGACGACAAGGACACATGCGTGTTATTGATGAACAGAGAGCATGATCAACACATGAGCGAAAATGAAAACATTATGCTGGAGATGGATGACACACTGTCTTGGGAAATGGATGAATTTAGGAAAGTTTACCATAATGCCATCATGTAGTTCCAAAATAAATACAACTTCAGGAGAAAAAAGGCATCCATGGAGCCTCAATAGAAAAATCTTATAAGAGAGCCTCAATAGACGAATCCCATAAAGAAAAATCCGGTGGATATCCCTTCCACAAGCCGACTGAAGCAAGACAACTCGACCAAGGATGCGACAGAAAAAGCAAAGTCAAAGGAGGAAGTTCCAATGAGAGCGCTAGAAACAAGTCGGGAGACATGCGTCAAGGAGGTAGAAAAAGTCTTTCCCTCTTTTAACTTTGAGAATGAAATGGACAAGATAATAAATCTCCTTCCCTTTCAATGAACTCATCAAGAAAGGAGAATATTAGGATCATATTATTAAAATGCTAAATATGGGGTGAACTCCTGAAACTTTGAATGTCCATGATGATCACTCTGCCATTTTGTTCGGTCCATGCGTAGAGGAGACAGACGATATTGAGGGCCTTCCCTCATTCTATGTCAGTCTCAAGGTCCATGACATGAACATTCATAATGCCATGCTGGATTCAGGCGTGTCACACAATCTCATGCCCAACGTGATCATGGACGAGTTGGGTTTGGACAACACCAGGCCCTACAAGGATATTTTTGCTTTCAATTCAAGTAAAGTGAAATGTATGGGTATGATCAAAGATTTGGTTGTCTCATTGGCCCAAATCCCTTCTAAGAATCTGGTTATGGACGTGGTCATGGCCGATATACCCCCTAAATTTGTCATGCTATTATCTAGGTCATGGGTCGTGAAATTGAAGGGAACTCTGCAAATGGTCATGTCGTACGCCACCATCCCTATTTTCAGCCAGGATAGATGGTTATACAGAGAAGTACTATTGAAATGCATTGTGAGCAGTAAGACACAGCCAAATAACCACCCTATCTACTCCATCGACACTGACAACGACTCCTCCATATTTTACAATGACCTGAGTTTTGAAGAAGAAGAACCGACAACTGTCATGGCTGTTGATGACAAAGCCGCGCCAGGAAACATAGTGAATAAAAACGAGGAACCATGCAGAGAAAGAGATGTGGAACATGAGTTTCGATGGAGCTCTCAGCAAGGAAGGGGTAGGGGCCGACTTATGGATAAATCCTCCTAAGGTAGGCACAAAACTTTGCTCATACGAACTCGCTTTCGACTGCACTAATAACATGGTTGAGTATGAGGTGCTGATTTTGGGTCTGAGAGTTTTGAAAGAAATGGGTAGAAAGAGGATAGCAGTGCATGGAGACTCTGAGCTCGTTATAAACTAAGTGAAAGGAATATATCAATCCAAGCACCCCAGACTGAGAGCGTATAGAAACCTAGTGCTAGATATCCTCGAAGAATTCTTGGAGTATAATTTATTGGCGATCCCAAAGGGGAAGAATCAAATTGTGGATGATTTGGCCACCTCAACCACAGTTTTTAAAATTCCCATTTTTCCAAACATAAAGTATGAGATCGAAGTCAAACATGGGACAACGATGCCCAATATTATCAAGTATTGGTAGGTGTTTAAGAATGACAAAAAAGTGGAGAGATTTCTCCAAATGAGCGACGAGTTCACTAATATAAACATTGATGACGAGTGTTTCTGCCATAAAGATGAAAGTGCATATGCGCATAGTGATGATGACCCTTTTCAGACCAAGATAGATGGAAGGGACATAGTACAACTAAAGAATATCATCATACCAAAGTGATTAGTTCCGTTGGAAAATATTTTTGATGAAAACAACGTGGCTAGAAATCCCAAGATCACTACAAACGACGAGGATGTCAAGGATTGTAATATCGAGACCTAGGAGAATCCGAAGATAATCAAATTATCAAAGACACTCAGTCCATATGTCAAATAGGATTACATCAAGCTCATGAAGGATTTTCCCAACGTTTTCTCTTGGAGTTATGATGACTTGAAAGTTTATGACACCAAAGTGATTCAACATGTCATTCCTCTCAAAGAAGACCAAAAGCCTTTCAAGCAAAAGCTGAGACAAATAATTCCCCTACTGTTGCCTCTAGTGAAAAATGAGATAAAGAAACTTTTCTAAGAAAAAATTATCGTTTATTTAAGGTTTTCTAAATGGGTTGCAAATCTGGTGCATGTAAGGAAAAAGAGCGGCGAAATAAGGTTGTGCGTATATTTTCGGAATTTGAATAAAGTGTCCCTCAAGGAAAACTACCCATTCCTGAAGATGGACTATATCATGCAGAAGGTAGTTGGGTCCCAAAAGATGTCTATGCTCGATGGATTTAAAGGTTACAATCAGGTCATGGTACACCCAAACGATCGACAAAAGACAACTTTCATGACACCATGGGGGACATTCATGTACGCTAAGATGCCCTTCGGCCTGATGAATGCTGGAGCTCCCTTTCAGCGGGCGATGGATACATAATTTGTTGAGGAAAAATACAAATTTATCGTGATCTATCTGGATGACATCACAGTGTACTCCGACTCCAATGAACAACACCTTGGGCATTTGAAGAAAGTTTTCCAAAAGTGCAGGAAGTTCGACATATCTTTGAATCCGAAAAAACCGCATTTCGGAATGCAAGAGGGGAAACTGTTGGGAAAATCATCTCGAAAGAAGGTATAAAGATAGACCCTAGTAGGGTTGAAGGAATCCAAAAAATTAGCACTCCACACAACAAGAAGGAGGTGCAGTCCTTCCCGGGAAAGGTGAATTTCTTGAGAAGGTTCATCTCGAACCTAGTGGAAATTATAAAAAATATCACCAGTATGCTCAGAAAGGGGAATGAGATCAAATGGAACCTCGAAGCCAGAAAATCATTTGAAGATATCAAGATAACATTGACCAAATCTCCCATGTTGGCCAACCCGGACTTCACGAAGGAATTCATATTGTTCTCATTCGCCTCAGAGCATACCATTGCTGGCGTATTATTATAGAAAGACGATCAAAATTTTGAGAAGCCTATAGCCTACTTCAGCAGGACACTGAGGGATTACCCATTGATATATGTCATTATGGAGAAACAAGCATACGCCTTAGTGAAATCCATAAAGGAGTTCAGAATTACATATTACACTCCCATGTTATTGCTTATGTGCCCAACAAATCTGTCAAGTATATCCTGACTCAGCCTGACCCTGAGGGAAGAAGAGGTAAGTGGATCGCGACCATGATGGGATACGACCTCAAAATTAAGCCCACAAAGCTGATCAAGGGACATGGCCTCGCAAATCTGATGGTGCAATTGAACCGCGACATTCTGGGAATCAAGTTCATTGCTGATCTGTCGGAGAATCCTTAGGAAGAAACAACCGTGAAGGTGTCTCAGAAATTCATTGATTCACCTTAGTATGCAGACATCATTTATCTATTGAGGAATCTGCAATCTCCTCCAGGTTTAAATAAGACCAAGGCTAGGTTCTTAAAGCTCAAAGCTACTAAGTTATGTATCTTGGATAACTCATTGTATTGGAAAGATCCGAGAGGAATATTGCTGATTTTCTTACTAAAAGATGACACGGAACATGCCATCAGAGAGTTCCACAAAGGCGACTGTGAAGGACATCACTACTGGAAGACCACTGCACATGAAATTCTAAGAGAAGGTTACTATTTGCCCAACATATTCGTAGATGTGTACAAAGAAGTTTCCAATTGCCACAAGTGTCATATTTTTGATGGAAAAAGGAAGCTCCAACCCCTGCCACTAAAATCGATCTCGGTCGAAGTTCTGTTCATGCAACAGGGCCTAGACTTTATAGGAGAGATTCATCCGCCATCCTTGGAATAACACATATGGATACTTACGGCCACAGATTATTTCACGAAATGGATCGAAGCGATTTCGATAAAGCAGGCTACCGACATGGTCATCATTTAGTTCCTGGAGACCAACATCCTGTCTAGGTTTGGGTGCCCTTTGAATATCATCATAGATAACACGGATGCATTCAAGTCCAAGAAAATGGAGAAGTTTTGCAAGGACTACAATATAATCCTGAGACATTCTACAACATATTACCCACAAGGTAATGCGTTAGCAAAATTGTCTAATAAGAGATTAACCAGGATCATTAAAAGACTCTTGCAGGACAACAAGAAGGCCTAGCATAAGAAACTTATTTACACACTATGGGCGGACAGAGTCACTACCAAAAAGTCCATCTCCACGTCACCATTCCAAATAGTGTATGGTGTGGACACGACTTTCTCTACCTCGCTGGAATTGCCCGTCAGGAAGTTGCTGCAAGAGTAGGAATCTGAGCCAGATAATACAAAGAGAAGGATAAATCAGTTGATTCACACACAACAGATGAGGGAGCAGGTCTACAACCAATTGCAGCTTCACTGGGACAGCATGAGAAAAACTTTCGACAAGCACTCCAAACAAGAAGAATTTTAGGTGGAGGATCTAGTGCTAAAGTGGGATGCGAGAAATGAAGATAACAGAAAGCATGGAAAATTCGATCATCTTTGGATGGGCCCGTTCAAAATCTGCACATATCATGAGAACAACGCATATCTGTTAGAAGAAATGAATGGAGAGTCCACTGGTTGGAGTCTTGTAAACGACAGGTTCCTCAAACATTATCTGGTGTAGTAAAGTCTGTTTAAATCTCATATCATTGTAAATACTCATTTTATTTTTTGTCTTTTGTTTTCAAATAAGGTGTTTCGAGTCGGTATGTCAGCAAAAAATTGAAGCTTGGAGTGAAGGCCCTGAGTTTATGCCGAGTCTGGTCGAAACTATGTCAAGAAGGTTTAGGTTGCATTTTTTTTTCTTCCGTTGTTTCAGAGTCTGGAAGTCGAATAAGGACCAATGGTCAGGCACTTGGTCTGTTGTTCTTTTCCATCTCACTGAGAGGATAACAATCCCTGTTGGAGCCAGCTTTTAGCGTCGTCATTTTTTCAGTTAGAGTCGGTCTTAGTCGAGTCAGAGTCCATGTGTCAAAGCGTGTGAGGTCAATTATAGAAAAACGAATAGGTCAAAGTCAGCAAGTGGCCGGTTGGCCCTTGGAGTCAGGAAGGGATGTCAGAACCAAAACATGTGTAGGGAGTAAATGTCTTTTCCTAAAGAGTCAGGTCTTGTCAGAAGAGAAGGTCTTACGTGCCTAAGGTCGAGGAAATTTGTTAAATAGAAGTCGCTTTGGTGGACAAAGTGACCATCATCAACTCATTATGAATCCATAAAGAATGAAAAATCATGACACTCGTATCACATATGCCCTGCAACTCTTATCAGCTGTGCTTCACACACTACGAAGTGTACCCGTTGCACGAATGTTTGCAAAAGTCTTCAAGATTTCTTCGAAACATCTAGTCACCATGGATTCAGTGTCCCCTGACATGTTTTCATCTCTCGCCTTCCTGATTATAAATTTTGAGCACTTTGCATATATTCCGTTCACCAGCCGAGTTTATGCACTGCTTGTAATTCTTCTCACAAGCCCAAGTTGATTGAGATCACCGCCTTTGTCCCGTGTCAAATTCATCATGCGCAGAATGAATAAGTGTTGCATCACGACGACATCAAAAAACATAAGGAAATGTGCATGAAGTGGCAGGAATGCTGGGCCCGAGCCTCAAATCTTGATGCTGGTCAATGAAGATTCAGAGGTTAGGGCATATTTTGAGTAGGTCGGATGCATGACCTTTTGCAGAAAAATCTATGGATTCAACATGAAACTAGCGGAGTAGTTCACACTCAGGTTCGACTGGTCCCGTGCAGTAATTGCAGGTGTCACTTTCCAGGTGACAAAGGAAACTTTGTCAGCCATGACACAGTTCCCTTCACATGGTGAAAGGTGGTTTAAAGGCATGATTTTGGACGCATGGTGTTACAATGACTTCATCAAGAAAGACTGTTTAGGTGGGAAAGTCGAAACATGCGTTCCGAGTAGATATTTGTAGGGGCCTTTTTGGAAACTCATGGAAGTAATTAGGAAATATTTCACCTGTGAGGGAAGGTTTGATAGAATACATTCACATCACATTAGATTGTTTATGCACTTCACAGAGAGAAGATTGTTAAATATTCCCTTTTTCTTGCACCAAAGCCTCCGAGACATGGCATACAACACCCGAGCCAAAGCAGATCTGTCGAAGAGGAAACTATCGCATGTCTCGCTGATTAAATTACTGATGGTGGATGAGTTTAGGTGATTAAGAAATAACTAGGATTCATTTCTACTTGTAGCAGGCATCCTCAAGGATCCAAAAGGAGATTTCCCTCTACCTGTGGAAAGGGAAACATCGCACCGTGCAAAGGCTGAAGCAGGAAGGGCTGTGGAGGAAGGAAGGACGTTGGAATATTTGTCCTCCCAACAACAAATACCTCAGAGAAGGGGAAGGACAAGGAAAAACAAGGAAGCTGGGGAGACTCGAGTCCCAAGCGATCCACGTGCAAAGCTAGCTGTCGAAGAGTTAATCATGTGCGCTATTCTACTGGATCCTGTCAAAGTTACAAGTCAAGAAAGCTGGGGAAGAAGGAGGAGGACAAACACCAAAAGCATAGATTTTCAGGAGACGTCGTAGCAGCTGAAGCAAGCGTAACTCACTATTGCTGAGCTATACCAGGAAAACAGAGAGTTGAGACAATAGTTAGCAGCAAAGACCCTCGAAGTATCAACATCACAAGGTTGCGAGGGAAACATGACTTGGCTAGAGACAACTCAGGGAAGCGTAGGATACGATCATACAGCTTCGTGAAACACATATGGTGTTAGAAGAAAGGAATGTGAAACACTTCAATGAATGTGAATCGACCATGAATAAAGTCTGCGTGGCTCTAGCCAGAGCACAGAAGAAGCTAAAAGGGAATGCGGTTCTGCGAAGGCAAGTGATGAACCTAAAAAGGAGAAATTGGTCCCTCAGGAGAAATCTTTGAGTGTCCAAACTGCAAACAAGACCAGATGCATGATCGACTGACTCCGTTTTTGTCTCCCTAGATGTGGCGCAGACTTGGACTCTGACAGATACTTGCGTGGAAAACATATGCCGCGCAACGATGGAATCTCATCCATTGCGAAGGACAGGTGTACGTTAGACAAGCGACAATTTGAAGAGAGACATTGTTCCCTAGCTCGGGTCATCATTTTGGAGGCACCTGTAATGGTCTATAGTCACCCGCCACATGCATGCACCAACAAACAATCGTGCGATAGGGATGAAGGCCGTTACAATGCATCTTAGGAGTCTGACATAACACTTGATCGTCCAGATGCCTTGTCAAAGGAAAACATCAAAACATCATTCTCTAATGACAAGATCTTGCTGATGACTGAAACGCCGCAGCATATATGAGCAACTATGATGAGACCAAGTAGATTTAGTTTCTATTTTTAGCAAAATGCCATTTGAAGAGCCATATGACAGAGAGTAGTCGAAACCTAGTTCCTATGGATAGTAGTTAGAGCGCAGGGTAGCCCAAGAGGCACACCCTTGTCTATATATTCCATATTTTCAATGTAAGCCAGGTTGGTTGGAAAAACAATGTAGACAGTGACTTTTGATTGTAGCTTTTTGATCCGATTGAAACTTAATGCAAAATTCCTGAAGCTTTGATGAAAATATTTTAACGGTGGTAGTCTAATGTTGCAAGATACCAGTTATGTAAAATATGCATAACAGAAATAAAATGCTAGAAATGGCAGAATAATAGTAAAATATCCAGCATAATCTTCACAATACATAGAAATGATATACGAAATAGCAATAGAAAAAGCACTTTGATTCAGAAATCAATTTTCACATGCCTCTTCGAGGGGGAAACCTCCAGCCGAGCAGCGCTCTGTTACAATAATCTCCCAGCTAGGGTTCTCATACCCTCGCCCCTTATTTATACTAAATATGTCTATGAAGAGAAGCATCTAGAGGAAGATCCTTCTAGAAGCGAAAGCTTCTATTAGGTCTTCTTACATCCGCCTTATTCTATTTTATTGAAAGGCCTTATTAATATTGACCTTTATTACATCCGAATACATTGATCTACCTATGTGCAGGTTAGGACCTTAACATGTCCAGCCCCTTAAAAACAACCTTGTCCTCAAGGCTTGAGATGTGGAAACTGCTGCAGAATGGTAGCTGGTTCCCAAGTGGCATCTGCTGGAGTCATATCTTTCCACTGTACTAGCACTTCCTTGATGGTTCTCTGATGCAGGCGAGGCTCACGCTGGTCCAAAACTGCTTCTGGCTGTAGCCAAATGGATCCTTCTTCGGCTAACTCTAGAAGGCTGGTTTGAATTTGGCACCTGGTTCCAATCACCTTCTTCAAGCATGAAACATGAAAAACAGGATGTAGCTTCGACTGACTGGGCAGAGCTAACTGATATGCAACTTGTCCCACACGCTTGAGAACTGTGTAAGGGCCATAGAATTTGGGTGCTAGCTTCTGACAATGCTCGACCTTGAGGGAAGTTTGCTTATATGGTTGCAGTCTCAGAAACACCTGATCCCCTTTTGCAAATTGACGTT
>JASDQU010014338.1:47827-57956 GCA_032191745.1 Picea mariana
GTTGCACCATCAAACCAACCAACTATGGGTAGTACGTGACTAGGAACTTGAACATTCCTTTTGTTAATCTTTTCCTGAGCTCCTTTCAAGTTTGCTGATTTTCCAAAATTTTTGTAAACAATAGAAGAGATAGAAGGATTCCTATTTTCAAAGATTCTCTTATTTTTCCCCAACCAAACAAACCAACACACTAAAGCCGAAATAGTAGTCTGTGTTTTCTCCTTTCTAAATCAGTTTTCAAAGCATACATTTATAATATTACCTTCCCAATTTGAAATATGCAACACAATTTCTACTTCATTTGAACACAGTAGGAAGATACTACTAGGGCCTTCCCAACATTTCAATTGAAGAATGTCCCAAATCAAAATTTTGTTCTCAAACTCCGTAAATTATTAAATGCAATATCTCTCCAAAACTTAAGCCTCAAGCACTTGCCAACCTAACTCTATTTTAAATTTTAGTGATACATTCCTAGTCAATTATAACTACATTTTACATGTTAGCTATCTGTTAGTGAAGTTGTGGAGTAAGTTAATGATAATTTAATTTTTTTATTATATTTAATAATTTTTTTATTTATTATGTGTTTAATGTATTTAATTATAAATTATTCGCAAAATTGTGGAGTAAGTATAAAAATTTAATTAATTTTTAGATTTTTTATAGGGTTGTTTTACTTTTCTATGTTTTTGCTCTCTTTGTTGGAATTGGGCAACATAAATTCTTATGAAATCAAAATTTTTTGTTGTTTAAATTGCATTTTTAATACAAAAATAAATTCAGCTTAGTGAAAACCTTTAAAAAGATTTTACAAAATTAACCACTCAAATATACAGATCCAAAAATATCTTGAATTTCCAGTAAATATCCTCGAAAAATATACTTCCAAAAAGAAAGTAACACATTTTTGACGACATCATCGTTAACAAGGAAGAAGCTCTTATGACAATGAATCAGATTGTGCAGGATGGTTTTAATCTGAGCTCCTTTCCATTTTTATTATTATTTATGATCATAAATTTCTATGTCCATATCTTTATTTTTAGTTTTTTATAATTAACTTATTTTTATTATTATTATTTTATTTTATTTTTATTTATGACCATAAATTTCTTTGTCAGTGTCTTCACTTATTTTTAGTAGATGTCGTATGTAAATATGCCATCATATATTTGCAAAGCTGTAAATCAACCAACGTTGATGTTGATTCGCAGAATGTTATGTTTGGATTTTAAATATTAATTATATATATTTTAAATATTTTTAATTAAAATTATAGAATTAATTATTGGTTGTTATTATATGCATGTGGATTAACTTATTATTATCAATATGAAAGAAAATGATACCATTTGAAGTGATTTGTTAATCTTCCTTTTAAATATTTATTAATATTAAGAAAACATTATTATTTAAAGTAATTTTTGATAGTTTTTAATAAATAAATATTGACATTAAAAAATAATACTATTTGAAATGGCTTGTTGATCAATAAACTTCCTTTATGTCAAATGAACCATTATTCTTATACATATGTGGGGCATCATTTTGTGAATTTTATTTTATTTTTTTAATATTATAGAGTGAAAAACAAATAACGCAAACCATGATTTTGGAAACATCCAAAACATAATTATTTCAACACACATAAGAAAATACAAAAATAATAAAGTTGATAATGTCAAGCATTGTATGCCTATGTAATAGTGATGTATGTTAATATGTATATCATAGAAATGCAATGCGTTTATATGTATATTAATATATAGTTTTAATATTTCTTTATTAGATGTACAAAAGATCTATTTCCAAAATCTTTTCAAATGCACAACTTATCATATTTTAGTTGTTAGTTTATATGTATATTAATATATAGTTTTAATATTTTTGTATTAGATGTATAAAAGATTTATTTTTAAAATCTTTTTAAATTGCATAATTTATCATAATTTAGTTGTTAATTGAGAGTGAGGATAATAATGATTTATTGTTATCTGTAAATGTGTATTGATTCATCATGATTATTCAAGAAAAACCATGTCACCTTAAATAAATTGTTGGTGGTTCGTAAGAGGGTATACTTTCACTTCTGCGAGATGTCTTTCGGTCTTGGGTAGTTAACATGTTTCCTTATGTACAAGGAAGACAAGCTCTTAGCCAATTAGAAATAATTTTAGGTCTTACTCTAGGACCAAAAGGTGGTTTTAGTCTAGATATTATCCACAAAAAACCTAATATCCCTTGTGTTCATCGCTAAGACCACCTCCAATGGGGTCATATGATTTTAGCCTTAATCCATACATGAGACTATATACTACCCTCAATAACAATTTAACCTCTTCCTCAGATGGAATCGTTTTCTTAAATCTTATAAAATACTCTTGCAACACACACACACACACACACAGACACACAGACACACACACACACACAATACTAATTTACCTAAATAATGTTTAATAACAATATTCCATTGACATAAACAACCATGATTTACCCATACCATAGCATATCAACATGAGTTTTAAGCTGCGTATAAGTAATTTAAGGTGCCACATGGCTCATTGTGTGGTAACTTGACTGTATCATAGAGGTAGTTATGAGAAGAGATGAGGGTCTCCTCGTCACATGCTCACAACTATGTCTCCCCATGATTATGAACTTGGGAGTGGTGAATTCTTTTGTCGCGTCTAGATTAAGAAACACTGGACTACAATGCATTGCACAGACCTCTAGTTAGTAGGAAAGTGCATAACCTTGGCAAGGTATGTATGTTTGTCGGGATTATCCTTTGTCGGTTTATTGTTTATGAATTCTGGTCAATCCCCTACCCTACCACGCCCCTCCCCTAGCACTCGTGGCAGGCGAGCTCATAATAGCTAAGTCCGACTCTTTGATTGGAGGTTTTGTTTATTTAACTTTGCTTCAATTCGGGTGTTATTATTTTTTGTTGTTTCAAAGTGGTGTGATTGTGAATAGATTTTGGTACCAGGAAGGCTCAAAGAATTGCATACATTTGGTTCATTGGCACTAGGGGTTTTTATTCCAAATTATCTTTTAGGTGCTGGAGTTCTATTGGTTTTTATTCTTGAAGGAGATTTGTTTTTTAGGTTTTCCGTGAATGTTTTTTTTCCGGTTGGGGGATTTCGAACCTTGTTCTCTTGCTTTGGTAATTCACACTTTATATGGACCGGGTGTGGTTTGTACAATGGTGTTTACATAATTGAATAGGCATTCTCTTAGCCTTGTTCTCATCATGGATTATTGGGAACAAAGGGAGATTAGAAGGGTTTCAAGGAACCAAGAAGAATCCATCCAGGCCAACATGACATCAATCTTTATCGCGACTATGGAAATTTATGAGAATGAGTAATAGATAGTCACTTATGTTGCAACAATTATGGGAATACTTGTACAATAGAAGCGCCAAATGGAAGTCCTAGAAGCATAATGTAAAATTATTTGAACCATTCAGGGGCATCAAACGAACAAGGGTGATCAATATGAGCAAGGGTGACCATTCAAGGGCGTCAAACAAGGCCAACCTTGTGAATTCAAACTTTGGAAAGTTGAACGATGAAGAAACGATGCACCATATCGAAGATGTAATGGAAATTGAGAATCCAACTATGAAACCAAACAATGAAACACTAGAAGAAGTGACTAATAGAGATGCCTTTTGTTAATTTTTATGTTTTGTAAAGTTATTAAACTATTTGGTTTATTTTGTACAACATATACCATAGAAATACTGGAAAGTTTTTCCCATAAACATAATTAGGCTAGGATATTGGCTTATAGACAACACACAATTTTTCTACTATTGAACATCTTTGAACATCTTTGAAACATATACGATTGTACTTATTCTGTAACTTTGTTTCCATTTTTTTTTATTAATACAAATCTCCCCATTACTATTAAAAATAAAAATAAAAATATTCAAAAGCTATCCTTCTTTTCACATGTAAATCTCTCCACCACTTTTAACATTCCATTTGCACCCAAAAATCTATCCACAATTTTTAACATTCCATTTTCATCCCAAAACATGACCAATGCTTAATAACAATATTGCAATGACAAAAATATTTAAAAATCCATTACTTTTATCAAAATACAAGTCTTTAAAAAAAATAAAAAATAAAATTACAACTCTCATAGCCACGTTAGTAATCTACCAACCAAAAACAATTTTATAAACTAAATACAATACACCTTTTCTTCCCCATCAAAAATACATATTAAAAAAATCACCATCTTGATATAATAAGTTTAACAACCTTTACAAGATCCTTTCATTTTGTAATGTACTCCATTTCTAACTAAGCCGTTTCAAATATGGTTGGCATATCATCATGTTTAGTACAGGTAAAAAAGTTATGGTTGGCATATCATCATGTTTAGTACGAGTAAACAAATTAATTTTAAATTGACTAGGTTTTTAATTTGACTAATTCATATGTTTTCACAATTAATCTCGCATTACATCCCCAACCTTTGATAGTTTGGTTGTTTTTTTTTTTTTTTTCTACTCATGACGCAAAACTCATCACTTAGATTTGGTTAAAACATATATATATAGCAAGGAATTGGACTTTACTAAGCATCCATTCGCGAGAGAAAGTAGAGTGTGGTGAGAAGAAGATTTCCGTGGAAGCAAGAACTTGGACTCTACTAAGCATCCATCTTGCAAAGAGAAAGTAGAGTGTGGTGAAGAGAATATTTCTATGGAAGCAAGAGAACCAAGTAGAGTGTGGTGAAGAGAATATTTCTATGGAAGCAAGAGAACCAAGGGAGAAAGGAACTACAAGGTGAAAAATATATAAGAAATGCATCAACTTCAGGGTAGAACATGTTAGAATGGCCTTCAAGGTAGAACATGTTAGAATGGTAGTAGAACATGTTAGAATGGCCTTCAAGGTAGAACATGTTAGAATGGTACTTGGTGGTGATATCCCAATGACCCAAATCTTAGAATATCAAAATTTACATTAGTTGCCAAGTTTTATGGGTGTACATCGGCCAAACAATCTCTCATTTCATGGATGCATGAGATGTGGTTTCCAATTTTAGGATATACCTCGAAATCTTATATTCTACCCATAAATAGGTTTTCTTTTTGTGTTAAAAAAGGTAGAAGATGAAACTCACATAAGAGAGGGGAGATGGTTATGGACCATTGCCATTATAGCTTTGAAGCCATGGTCCTCGACGTTCAATCCTAGAAGGGAAATTACCACAATCCAACTAGTCTAGGTAAAAATCCCAACCCTACCATTGGAATTGTGGAATAATATGACTCTTAAGGAAATTAGGAAATCCATAGAAAGATTCATATGTCATGATGAAATACCTAATCAAAGAAATTTGAGAATGGTGGTAGGCATTTGCATTGAGGTAGACCTAATAGAAGGGATTCTAAACTATATCAAGATACAACCTAGAAAATCAAACTACAACTAGATTCTGGCTACATACATCTACGATTTAGATGCTCTATTTTCCACTCCTATGGCCATTTGAAGTTTGATTGTCTACTTAAGAGAATTGCTTATAAGGAAGCTTGTACTCAAGTTCATAAAAAATTCCCCTCTTAGTTTATCCCTTGAATCGGGAAGTTTGGAGATCACAAGGGGGTATGGAATCCAAAACAATTCCCTCCTTAGTTTGATTAGACCAACATCTAGTCAGACTCTCTGGTAATGATTGGAGCAAGATCTCCTACAAAAAATAGTTCATCAATTTGTCGAAAGGAGCAACCCATCACTTCTGTCAACACCAATAAGAATTTTGGAGTGGGAATTAAAGGTCCACCATAGCCAGATGGATCCCAACCTCCTATTCCATCCGGTAAGTCTATTTCATTTTCTCTTGCAAAACCTTACTTTGATATTCAATTAGATAATATATTATCTTCTATGAAGAAGGGGCATATATTGGAAGTTTATAAGATCCCTACTACTTCTCAATGATCTCCCATGCCTCCATCCCTTACCATTTCTGTAACTCCTTCTATCCCTATATCATGTTGCTCCCCCTCTATCTCATAATGTTGTCATTTGGAAGCCTGTGCTATTCCTTTTCCCAACACTATGAGGAAGTTTGGGGGCATTAATCCCCCAAAATATCTATACCACTTGAGATCCAACAAATCCCTCAAGTTCGAGGGGGGAATAGAAGGAGGCTTATCCTTCAATTATGGTCATTCCCTAAGCACTAGAACCTTTGGTAGAAAATGATCCTTGTTATCCATAACACATCAGAATGTGGAGAGAGAAATCCTCAAAGGTAAGTGAAAAAGAATCTCTAGGGCCCTTAGAGTAGGGAAAGCCCCTTTTATTGTTAAATCGTGATTAACTATCTCCTTCAATATTTGAGTGCTGGAGGCACCTCATAAAAAATATGCCATTGATAGGATGGCGAAGGTCTATAAACTATACATCTTATTAATCTAGTGAACCATGATGGAGGGGGAGAAATAAAACAAGCATTGTTTTTTGTTCTAAATGTTATCTTTCTAGGTTACTGCTAAAGTGTTTACACCATGTTTGAGGGTGCTTCATGAGATTTGGGGTACATGGTGTATGATCAAACCTTTGATGGTTCATGATGGATTTTTCCCATGGGAGATGGTCCATGATGGGATGGTACACCGGAGATGACTTACTCAATGGTTGCTTGAACTTAGTTGGGTGCTTGCATGGCATTCTTCCCTAGGGCGTTGGAGATCTACAAATAGCTTTGGTGACATTCTACATGATGGCCACATGGAGATGGTTACTTTCTAGGAGAATGCCCTACTTATGAGGAGGAGGGTTTTGCATCGCGAAGAAGGGAATTAGGACCTAGACAATACATGGTAGCTTGGAGTTGGCTCGGGTACACCTAGGTTGTGATAGTGTTCATGTAGGGGGAGTGGACCCAATAGAGTACATGGCTTAAGAGGATTGTTGGAGTGTTTGGAAGCTTTTAGGAGGATAATTGGACACACCTCATGGAGCACCCTTGCATTTAGAGCCTTGCTTGTAGATGACATCACCTTGGAGATTGACATGTGTACCCTTGGAGTATATCGTTCCACATGTGTTATTGTAGATTTTTTGTAAAGGCATAGGCCAACATATGTATTATTGGCTTCCCTTACCTTTCATATATATAGAGGAAGGAGAGATTCCTTCATTCATTCAATAATTCATTCATCATTCGTTCTTACCAATCTTGTGTTAGAGATGTGATCACGAGGAGCACACTTCTCTCTCTATTGGAACTTGTCATGTACTTTATCTCTCTCTCTCTCTCTCTTGGAGTTTCTAGGGTTTATTAAGCTTGTTGGAGCATCTTAAAGACTAGGGTTAGGGTTTCATCCCTTGAAGATTTGGAGATTATGCTTTTGAGATGAAGCCCTAGTTTGTACTTGTTGAAGTGAAGAAGATGAAATGTTTTTCCTTGGAAGACATGCTTGTCAGATCTCCTTGGTGTGAACTAGGGATTTCTTGGTTTTACCTAGCTAGGGTTTTGGAGAGCTATAGGATTGTACTAGCTTTATGATAAGATTATGATATGTACATGAACTTCATATTTATGCATATTGATGAAGTTCCTAGCTCTCTAATACTTGTGTAAATCACAAATTTGATTTTCAATCATCTATATTCTTCATGGTTTGTAATTTCCAACACTACATGTCTTGATCATTCAACATAACTTAAGGGTGAACGTGTTAAGTGATTTAACATCAAAATTTAATAATATAAGGGAAAATTTGTTGTTGTGTTTACAACTGTCGTGAGTGTTTGAATATTTTTTATATGCATAATCAGATTACCCTAGAGGGATGAAACTTAATGGAACACATTGGTATCTTATCTCTTTAATTGCTTACTGGATTGGGGTTGTTAAGGGTTGAAACATTGATGTTTCTATTTTGTTTTATTTCATAATAGTCCTAAGGCTGAAAATTCATAGGGTTAAGCTTCGAGAAACCTATAGCAAAGAGGTGAAATTCCATTTTGCATTAAAAACCATTATGCTGGGAAATTTCAACATGGTATCAAATCTTTTGTGTTTGAGATCATTTTAGGTGTAAGAGGGAGCTTGTATTTTTGTTGAATATTAGTCAAGAGAGGTGCTTGAACGTGTTTGGAGTTGATGGGTGTGATATCCTAGGTTGATTGAGAAAAGCGCTTGAACCCTAGAAAGGGTGTTGTCTACTTCATATATCATTTATTTATGCACTTGAAGATTCTTCATGATGTCTAAGGTGAATCTCGGTCTTATAAAGTGTGAGATATTGGATGGAGATTCCAATTTTATTTGTTAGAAACTTAGACTCTAGTTACTTAAGGAGGAAGCCAATCTTTGGGAGCATGTATTGAAAGATATTCCATAACCTACCAATCCAACAGATTTGGCTTCTTATCATATGAAGGAATCCAAGGTGAAGATAATTATTCTTGATTTTGTGAAGGATCATTTCATCTCACACATTGCAGATAAAAAGATAGGTAAGAAAATGTTTGAATATTTGGTTGAGTTATTTCAAAATTCTCATGCTTATCAACAAATTCTCCTGAGAAACCAAATTTCATCCATTCGTATGAGAAACACATTTACTATGGTGAGATACTTGACCATGGTCATTGAGTTGAAATATTAGTTGGCCATTATTGAAACAACAATGAGGATCGGGAATTGGTGTCCATTGCCTTAAAATTATTTTCCTTTTGTTTAGGGTATTTGTGCTCAAGAGACCTTGCCAAAGTTTCTAGTTGTGGGTTGATCTTGTGCTAGAAGAAATCAAATTGTAGTCTTGTTCAAAGAAACAAGGGGAAACATATGTTATTGGTTTTGTCCAGAAGATGAAGAAGGGTAGCAAGAAAAGCTACACAGAGAAGTAAGGGTTAGATACAAGAAACAAGGTTTTTATTAAGGTGACGTGTTTCTGATGTCATGGGATGTGACAATATCCTAACCAGTGTCCATTCAAGAAGAAGGGAAAGGGTATGAAACCTGTTGCAGCTGGGATTGTAGAAAGTGTGGAGGCGGATCCCTCTCAGTTTGAGATTTCCTTTTCCACAACCTCTTGTTTTTCCTCTAACATTATTTCTAGTGTTGGATGGTATATGGACAATGGAGCTTTGAAACAGATTATAGGTCATTATTGAGTAGGTTTCAGAAGCAAGATGGAGGAATGAGTGTGGAGCTTGGTGATTATGCTACTTGTCCTGTGAGAGGAGTTGGCTCTGTTTCCTTTCATATGCCTTTAGGTGATGTTATTGAGTTGGGTAATGTTCTATTTATTCTTGGTTTGAGTAATAATCTCCTTTTAATTCTTGCATGACAAATGTGTAGTGGAGAGTTTCATTTGAGGGTCAGTAGTGCACCATTAGAAATTGTTGTCTAGCTAATTTGAGGACTTTTGCTAGAGGGGTGAGAGAGGGTGGCATTTATGAGCTACTCACTGATATGGTGACACTTGTGCATTCTAGTGAGAGCCTAGATGAGTCTTATAGGTTATAAGAAGCTTGAAAAAATGTAAGAGGACCCAAATATTTTGTGAGGGAGAGTATACCTCCTAATATATATGCTAGTCATATTGGATTGGTTTCTTCCATTCATGTGCCTTCCAGTTGTCTTGAAGAGGAGAGGTGCGATATACTGATGGAGGATGATGTTGGGATTGATTCCGGGTTTGCAGTTGATGGGAAAATATTGTAGAGTACATGGAAAAGGTTTTGGATTCTCCCAAATAGAGGTAGTTGACCATGATGTTACTCTTGCTTCAATATCCTCCCGAGACGAGGAAGTTGACACAATTAAGGTTGTTTCAGATGCCAAAGGATTTGAGTTGCATGAGATATTATCATGTTCATTGGTTGTTAGTATCCTTTCATGGTTTTTCACCTATACAACAATAGCGGTATTTCAAGATCAAGGAGCTGACTTGTGTAGATTTCTATATTTGTGACTCTGATAGATGTGATCCACTTATATTGGTCTTGTATGGAGATGTGATTATCTTTAAAAGATGTATTAACTATCTCATGATGCGGTTTCTCAATAATTTGGTCCATGATGTTGACTTGAATGATGATGGAGTTAGGAAGGTATGGACAACTAAGAG